>JBBPMS010000035.1:0-26160 GCA_038090435.1 Phylloporus scabripes | reverse complement strand
GGAGGGTCTGACCAGCGCACCAGGGCCACAACAAGGGAACGCGAATACTCTTCCTTCAATACCACCTCGAGCTGTTATCTCACCTAGCACAGCTGCCGAACCAGCGTCCCACCGTACCCCGCTCACGACTCCGCCTTCTGTTCCATTAGCAGCCCCTTCGCGGATTCACGTGGGCAGCGATAACCCATACCACACGATGGGCCCACCCCATATTCAAGTATTACAAACACGGGACACCAGCCGCTCCTCGACACAACACAGTTCACCAGTCGCCGCTGATACCAGTGTGGACCCTTCGGCCTCCACACTTGTCGCTCACCGTACCCGCGATGTTCCTGGAGAAGCATGGATTGACCCTCTAGAACGTGAAGGTCTCCCAGTTCACGCACCGATGTCCAACGCTGGAGAGAGACAAGTTGATAACATCTTGCGAAGGCGTTCTACCTGGAGACGAGGAACTAGAGATGTTGATTCATCTTTTGGCGAAAAGCATGTTGCGCAGCTGGCAGAACACCAAGCCGCTGGAGTAGTCAGAGCGCACACGAGGCGAGGTTGGGGCTGGCTCCACCGCTCGCCGAATCGTAAGAGCGCTGTCAAACCGGAAGCTGCTCGCGTTGGAGAAAAAGGAAAGGCCACCAGGGATGGTCGCTACCGTCATCGCCGCCATCATACCCGCCCGGAGACGGAAGCTGATACCGATCTTACCGATGGAGAGTTTCACCGCCCAGGACGGGTGCGCAAAGGAGTTCCTGGTAATTGGTTGACGCCTGCGCATGGTCGACATCGTCATCCCGAGGATTACTATGGCGGGAACCATCATACCCTGAAACTGGGCAATGGTGTACTCAGCACACTCTTGGCACTTTATGGCCACGATCACGAGCATGACGATGAGGGCAGTGTGAGCGGGAGTACCTCAGGCGGGCGGAGTCGTGCTAGTTCCGATGCCGGAAGTGAGGAGGGTACTCTTCCGAAACCTCATCGTCCATGGTTGGCCGATCAGGACGACAATCATGACCACTCCGCCTCGCAAACACGGAAAGACAAATCTCCTGGAAAATTCCATCTCGGTCGTTCGCACAAAGGAGGATCTGCTTCATCTATCCTCGGTCACATCCGGTCTCCATCCCTTCCTGCGGCGTCCACTACCGCCGCTCTCATCGCTGGAGTGGGTTCGCTATCTGGAGCCGCCGCACCACAACAGTCGACGCTTGCGCCAAATCTGGAGAGGCCAGGTTACAACCTCGTCAGGTACTCCATGGAGGAGGTGCCACGAACCGCGAGGAAGACACACAACATCTTTTCTCGCGGTTTCCGTCGTTCACATGACAGAGATTCTGGGGTCGCGACTGATTATGACTCGAGCGAAGAAAAGGAGAATGAGGGCGAATCGCCCGTTACCCCAGGTGGTACAATTGTGGCCTCTCTCACCGGAGGTTCGGAGGGTTTCGTACATGGGCAAAAGGGGCATGTAGAGCAGGTGTCCACTCCTAGGCGCAAGGGGTGGACTGGCAAGCTGAAAGACCTTCCCTTGACGATGCATCTGTCTCCGGGTCACACCAGAGGGTTATCTGGCGCTCATCTTATTACCCCAAACGAAAAGGATCGCTATACGCCTGGTGGGAGCGGCACTGCAACACCAAACACCCCGAGCTTGGGAGGTACGCCTGTGGACGAGTTTGGCGAGAAGATGGAATACTTTGATTATAAGGATATGCAAAAAGAGGCTCAACGGATCAAAGAACGGGAACGGAAGGCGCGAAAAGAGAAGCAGAAAGAAAAGGAGAAGCGACGCAAAAGAAGAAAGGCAGAAGTTTATGTTTGTCACCGTTTTCTCCTTCATCCGCTCTACCAGTTGGCTGAAGGCGTTCCAGATCACGAGACACGTGGCCGAGATTCTCCAAAGACAAGAATTCATCCTGAAGCTCTCCCGTGCTATGATGATGTTTGGAGGTCCTTCGCACCGTCTAGCAGCGCAGATCCAAAGCACTGGACGAGTATTGGATCTTGAACTCAGCTGCATGTACCTCCCAGATGTGATGCTAATTTCGTTCGAGGACAGGGCGACGGGAACAAGCAATGTCAAGTTCATTCGACAAGGCAGCGCCCTGGACCTAGAGAAGCTCGGAGATGCACATGCGTTGTACTGGGACGTAAGTAAAGCGGACATTTATCAAGTATGAATGCGACCAACCTTGGTTGCTAGGTTATCCACGACAAGATATCAGTTTCCACGGCCTCGGCGTCACTGGATGTCCTCATGCGCAAGAAGCCGCTGTATAACTTTGTCCAGCTGGTCATCGTCGGGGGAATGTGCTCCGCCTCCATCTGTTCTGTCTCGTTCTCTGGATCTTTCATTGACTCCCTTGCATCTGCACCTCTTGGCGCACTCCTCGTTGCAATTCAGCTGATTGGCGCGCGTAACGAATTATATGCAAATGTGTTTGAAATCACCATTGCGACGCTCTTGAGCTTCTTGAGCGCTGCCTTGGCATCGACCAAACATTTTTGTTACTCTGCCGTGGCCAGTAGCTCGGTCGTATTAATCTTGCCAGTGAGTCGCTGTGATCGTGTTTCTTGATCAAACTGAGAGTCATAAAGGGATTCATTGTTCTGAGCGGATCTCTCGAGCTTTCATCGCGCTCGCTGGTAGCTGGTGCCGTGCGATTATGTTTCGCCCTCATGTACTCTCTTTTCCTTGGTTTTGGGCTTGCCATCGGGGCCGAGCTATACGTGAAGCTGGTTGGGCAGTCAATTGTTAGACCCACAGATTACACCTGCATATATACTCACGATCCCGTGGGGCCTTGGTGGCAACAAACGCCAAGCTTGTGGTGGGCATTTTTGACAGTGCCGATGTACTCTCTGTTCTTAAGCATGAGATTGATGGCTCCATGGTGGAAGAAGGAAATGGTGAGTAATGGCGATGATACTACTATACGGCAGCTAATGTCAGAACATAGCTTTTACTGATTGCAATCGCTTCAATCGGTTGGGTCACGAATCATTTCGTTGGTACCAAATTTCCGAACCAGAGCGACATCAGCGCGGCGCTTGGGTATGTCCCATTGTTTTGCTTCGGTGGCATTGCAAGCTCATGGCGTCCTGCGTGGTTCAGTGCCTTTGCGGTCGGATTCGTATCCAATATGTATGGTCGTTTTTGCAACGGCAACGCCTTTGTTGTCATGGTGAGTATTGTATGGAAGAAAGCAAGGCATGTTTGAATGAGTTTTCTGTCAGATCACTGGTATTCTCTTTCAAGTGCCATCTGGTCTTGGAAGCGGAGGTCTCCTGAACTTTGTGTCAGACCAGACGTCGGGTTCGTCGTCCTCGTACTTGAGTGGATTCCAGACAGCCCAACAGCTAATCGCTGTTTCGATTGGACTGACTGTGGGACTCGGCATTTCTTTGGTCGTCGTCCATCCCGTCCAGAGTCGACGTCGTGCTGGTGGTCTGTTCAGCTTGTGACCCGGGTCAACCCGTTCCGGCGGCCCCAAGTGTCTGAGACATTACGTTGGGTGATTCAATTCGTTTTGTTCATCCCTCAGGTTCTCTCGCATCCACTACAACCCTATGCTATCCTAGTAATGCTTCTTGGGACACGAACGACGCTCTTTCTCAATCATGGTAATTTCTTGATGTATACACCTGTCTTTCTTTTGCGTTCTGGAATGTGCAATGTTGATGTGATTTCATCGCCGGCGGCGCGCTCAAAGTCTCCAGGTTCCATCATGTCACTTCAGTCGGGTGGGAAGAGATGTATGTCACACTTTTATGGTTCAAGCTAATCATCCCGACCCTGCAAAGCTATGGCCAATCACTGACTTGCTAAATAATCGTATATTCTCACAGAAACCCCTTGAGGTCGCAAACCTGCAGGTCCATTTACGAAACGTTCCTGGGTGCAACTTTGTTTTTTTCACATCGTTTATAGAGGCAGTGGGTGGGAGGTCAGATATCTATAAAGGCTACTTTTGATCCTTTGATCACCAACTCTCATTCTCATTCCATGAATGTCCCCTGCCTTGCGATATTCCGATCTCCTGCAACTGTGCTTTGAGATATCTCCAAGGATGTTGATGAAAGATCCAAGCGTCGATGTCAGGCAATTTCTTTTAGGTGGGTATTCTACAACTTTTTGAGTCCTAGTCAATGAGCATGTGCCCTACAGTGTTCGTCACCGTCCTGCATGGTATTGCTGCTACTACGAGTATGTGTTTGAATGAGAGTTCTTACCAGGTAGTCGGTGAGCTGATGGCTTTTCGCTATCATTCTCTAGCCTGTTTACGGCTGTGGGTTCGGTCACGTCCAGTGTGTCGATTTTGGTGGGAAGATGTGTGGGCTTCCCTGGCGTTACTTTTCGATATTATTTGTGCTGTGTCGACTTGGACACTCATGTTGCCACCACGTGCGTTTCTTTTATCCTTTCGTGAATAACAGCCTTTTTTTTATCTCGCAGGTGAGCATCCTTGGTACATGTCGCCAAAGTTACACGTCGTTTCAGCCTGGTTACAACTGGTGACGTCTACTTCCTTGAAATGGTATGTTTTTTTTTCTATGACCTATGTCTGTTTATTCTGCATGCCAAACTTTCAGGGCAGCCAAAATAAGCATGATGTTTTCAATAATAAGGATCGTACCCGTGACTTGCCGAATGCGGGGTATAGGCAACAGGCTCACTCTATCCTTCTTTTGCCTATGGGCGCTCTGCATCGCCTCTAAAGCCTATGTTTGTGGATCGAATAGTTCATGGCAACACCTTCCAAATCCGCTGTGTACACCTGGGCTCCTGCCGGCTGTGATCGAATTCACAGGTGATTCGTGGTTTCCCTAATACTGTGGTGCCTGAATTGACGGAATCTTGGACAGCGGCTGTGGTTTCGGATATCATCCTGATCGCGCTACCCACCTATATTATGCGCCAGATGATGCTGCCCAGGAATGAGCGCATCGTCATCCTCTTTATCTTCTTGATGAACATCCTCAGTGGTCTCGTCAGCATAGTTCACCTCACATTCTTGATTCCGAATATGGGGTTCATGGTCAACATGACGGCTGATATCGAGGTATGCTGGAGGTAACCACTAACCCATGCTGTGAACTGAGACGCGTTTGATGTACAAATAGGGCGCTGTGGATCTTATAAATTGCGATCTCCTCGTCTTGGCGACCAGCCTCTATTTGTTTATCGGGAACGGACAGGACATTGAAGACCAGCGCGGCTTGACGCCCGCTGGGTCTCTACGGACGTTGGATAGTCTGACGACGGTCGATCTCGAACAGTTTGAGATTGCCTCCGTTTACAGCACACAGTCTGCGCCCATACTTGGGTCTAGAGAAATCCTGTCGTACAACGTTTCGTCGCGGTCGTGTTGTAATATATCAGTTGGGCGTGGGTGCAGTCCTAGCGCATAGATCTTTTTTTTTTTTTTTTTTTTTTGAGGAGGGGGACCTGGTTGTGATATCAACTGTCATGATAGAGTCGCACTCTTCTGTACGGGTGTCATATAGCGCCGTTCACTGGGCTGGATTCGAGGGGATTTGACGCTGATGGGCTTGACCGTGTGAGAGCATCGGTGATCCAGGGGCCCACCTATCCTTGAAGTTGCGTTGGCGTTCGCCTGCCAAAACGTGTTACTATCGGTAAGCGTTGCACTAATGAAACACGATCTCAGCGCGCAACCTGTCGATACTAACACTCCTTATGACGATAGCGTCGCCGCAGACTCAGGAACTCAGGTATATGGGAGCTGGACCCGGTGACTGAGTATTCCGATCAAACAGCCTCGAGTAGTCACTAGTCAGACGTTGGACGAAGCACGCGGTCGCCAGAGTAGCGTCCGTTTGTGTTGTATCGCCGTGGAGCACAGTCGTGGTTGCTACCGGGGCATGGATACCCGTCGCGGTCGACTGTGAATGTAAAGTTGACCCTTGGAAAACTGTCGCTGAGCGTGTCACTGAGGAACATACGTCGAGTCCTGAAACGTCGGACTCGCATACGACATGGGAGCGTCGAGCGAGTGCGTGAGCATGTGATGCTCGACGTGAAACTTGTATGGTTGCAACCTCCGCATTACGAACATCTCGATGGAGCGGCACTGCTGTCCCAATTTAACCCGCAGCACTGCCGGGGGGATCGCATGGGCATGGGACGCCGGCGCCCACAACCATTTACATAGCCATGGAGTGATGCCACCTTTCACTTTCTTCCATCTCTCATTCTTTGAGACCCTCCGATGGCCATACTTGTCCGCCATGTGTTGGTAGTCGTATCTCTTTTTGTGAGTATCGTCTGGCAGGTTTGGTGGTAGCTCAAACGTACCCTGCGATCTCAGACAGTGCTTTTTCTTACGTTCAGAATGAGTGACGTTCCAAAACTGACTGGGGCGCTGGCATCCCTGCAATCTTCTGCGACTTCGCAGGAGGCTGCTCCCGCGCCTGATAACGTGGGCGTGACTTTAGAGAAGGCGAATGCCACGTTTGTCATCCTTTGCCGGAATTCCGATTTGGACGGGGTTATCCAGAGCGTCAGAAGCGTCGAAGATCGGTTCAATCGCCAACATGGCTATCCATACGTGTTCTTGAACGAGGAACCGTTCAGCGATGACTTTAAAAGGTGTGTACCCCGTTGGGATGGCAAGTCGCACGGTGTTGACTCAGCGTCTGTGGATAAGGCGAATATCGGTGCTATCCGCTGCTGAAATGGAATTTGGAATGATACCACATGACCATTGGTATGCACCCTCGTGGATCGACGAGAAGAGGGCTGCGGATGCGAGGAAGAGGATGGAAGAAGATAATATTATATATGGAGGTGCGTCATAGTGTCCAGAGTAGGTCGCGTGCGCAACCTTTTATATTTCAGGTAGCATTACCTATCGCAATATGTGTCGATTCAACTCCGGTGTGAGTGTTCTACTGAGGGTATGTATGCCTTGATGCACCGAGCTCACTCCGCGAAGTTTTTCTTTAGACACCCGTTACTCCAAAAGTACAGGTAGGAGCCTTTTGCGATGTTCATGCACATGATTCATTCTGATTTTAGGTACTATTGGAGGATCGAGTGAGTGTCTTTCCAAACATCAACGTGGCCATCAACCAATGATGTATGCAGGCCATCGGTCCGATTTCATTGTGATCTTCCCGCGGACCCTCTTTGGTTCATGGAGAAGCATAACAAAACCTATGGTAGATCAGATTTAATTGCCTTGTCCACTGAAAACGTGGCCACATGCGAAGTGTTGACTTGATCTCAACCACGGCTTTTCCAGGCTTTACTATTTCATTGTATGAATTCCAAGCCACGATACCCTCCTTATGGGAAAAGGTAAAAGGTACGTACATCTAGTGTCTTAGTGCAGTGGGATGCGGAAACTGAACTAGTTGAACGCAATGTGTCATAGAGTATACAAGAGCACACCCTGAGACTGTGAATCCGAATAACGCGCTCAGGTTTATCTCCGATGATAACGGATCCAACTATAATCTGTGTCACTGTAAGTAGCATTGGCCACCTAATTTTCGTCAGACTTGTCACGCCGAGATACCGCTAGTTTGGTCCAATTTTGAGATTGCAGACATGGACTTTTGGAGAGGGAAAACGTACATGTCTTTCTTTGACTTCCTCGATCGTGCTGGGGGTTTTTACTATGAGGTGAGCGCATGATCTGACTTGCCGACATTTGTCCGCCAACGCTCAAATAAATATAGCGATGGGGAGATGCGCCGGTGCACTCCATTGCCGCTTCGCTATTTTTGTCTAGCGACTCCATTCACTTTTTCGACGATATCGGGTATGAGCATCCACCATTTACACATTGTCCTGTTGACGGGCAGCGCTGGGCGGGCGGTCGATGTTCCTGCAACCCGAGTAACAGCTTCGATTACGACGGCTATTCTTGTCTGCGACGCTGGGAAAACATCCGATGACCCGCCGATTCGGTCGTATCTTTGTTTCGAGTCCCTTCTCTACGCTAAGCGGGCGGTGATAATCGTGGATAATTGTGCAAATTTTAGTATGATCTCACGCAATGATAGGGAATACCCTCGTGTATCAAATACGTATCTTTTTTTGTCTCCTCGAAAGTGTCATTGGCCTGACGTGTCAAACGAGGCTGGCAGGCGATGACCTAGCCGGATATTAACTAGAACAACCTGCGGAGAGCTGATTGACAAACCTACTGAGACGTCACCTCTACTGGTCTGTGACACGCTCTTTGTATACGTTGCGCGGCCGGCTTTGAGATAAAAGGCTCCGACATCGATATCGTCGCCGATGCGAAGTCGAGTCTGACCTTATCCTTGAAGCGAAATGACTCAACATGTATGACTTCCTTGGAAAAGAAATAGCCGGAATGAGTCGCTTCTGATAAGACATGGCTTCTTATGGTTCACGTTCTACACCGTGCGATCGACGATAAGCAGGTGGCGAATATACGTCCGTGCGTGTGCGTGAATGATGGCCGAAAAAAAGATTTCCCGTTCTGTTGTTCGGGACGGGATTCAAAATTCGTTCAGTAAGCCCGATAGTGGCGCTTGAATTCGATACCCCTTGGCAGGAGGTAAAATTGAGCGAGGTACTACTCGTTTCCAAATTAGGATATGATAGGCTGTGTGGCGTGGAGTGACATGCTTCTAATCTTAGCTTGACGCCGACTCATTGTTTTCAACTTTGCGTATAGTGCGACCTTCCAAGTTGGCAATCACCCAACTCAAGCAAACCGATTAGAAGTCGCGCTTAGATAGGTGAGAACTCTTAAAGCGTTATCTCACTGGTTTATCAGGCGTTTTGAACTAGATGTGGCTGATATTTGCGCTGGAAGGACGGGGTATATACGTGAAAGTCGTCTAGGTGTTCAGAGCGACTGTACCAGGCAATTGGGTGAAAAATGAACGCCGCAGCGAGGCCCCCCAAATACTGCCTCCTACCGGATATAATCTTCGATTCACTTTATCCGTGCTAGCCCGAAGGAGGGTACATGCTTCCTGGTGCCCCTTCTTTCTCTGGACCCAGTTCTGAACTCACGATTACTGCGGGGGTGATTTGTCGGTCGGAAATGCGCCGCCTTGTAGGGGTTGCTCTATCATTTCCGGTCAGTTCAGGTGGCTTCATTCTTGGGTTGCGAGCTTCGAGCAATAGAGTGACCACTATTCGTTATCAACAAGGTCTTAGCTGACAGCGTCGTAAGTTCACCGCTCAGAACATTGTTGCCGCTCTCACGCCGCGTTAAGTCATTTCCTGCCTTCCATGAAGGCGCATCAAAATCGACTATTCTGCTCCGAGGCACGTCGAGGGTCATATAAAGACGAGACGGATGCGAGCCTCCCATCTCACGTCGCCTCTGTCTTCCAGATTTGGTTTCATTCTCTCCTCATCACTTCGCAGTACCAATGGCTCCAGTGGCGACCTCTGTCGCCAATAGTGTTCCCCACGTCTCTAAACTCAAGGCATCCGTCTCTGTGCTGGATCCCACATGCGTGCCTTCGACCCTCATCGATGTGTTGTCTCATGCCGCTGAAAATTACCCATCTCATGAGCTCAGTTTCATCACTTCCTCCGCCCATGATTCCTCCATCCGGACAAGAACTTTCAGCGAGTTCAATCAGAACGTTCGCAACCTCGCGTGTGCCCTATCAGATTTGAACAAGCCCGCCGGGTCGGTTATTCTTGTTTACTTCACAGAACATGAAGATAACATGGCGGCCATCTGGGCTTGCCTTCTCGCTGGATACGTTCCGTGCTTGCAACCTGCCCTGAGCGCACAGCAGGCCCACAAGGAAGCTCATCTAGCCCACATCACCAACGTTACCCGTTCAGCTACCTGGCTCACCAGCGAGGCTGGTGCAGACCAAGTAAGGTCTGTTCCGGGCTTAGAGATCCACCTGCTCTCCGAGCTCAAAATCGCAGCCGAAGCGTATAGCGTGCCCGCTGACTGGGCTGCGCGAACGCTTCAGCCTGATGACGAAGCCATTTTCTTCTTGACATCAGGATCGACCGGTTTTTCAAAGGTGGTCGTTCACACGCACCGAACTATCCTGGCTGCTTGCTCTTCAAAGGGCCTCGCCTATGGGTTCACTTCCCAGTCCAGCATTTTGAACTGTTAGTTTCATCGATTCACACCTTTCTTCCGATCTGACGGGTGATTGACAGGGGTTGGTTTCGACCACGTTGCTGGTTCACTCGAGATGCACGTGTCTCCCTTACTCCATGGTGCTTCTCAGCTCCACGTGCATGCTTCTGTCATTTTATCGGATCCTCTACGCCTTCTCCATCTGATCGAAGCCAAGAAAATCAGTGTCACTTTCGCGCCGAACTTCCTTCTTGCTAAACTTGTTCGGGATCTAGGAAAGAGAACAGATCTCTTCAACACATTTGACCTGTCCTCTCTCGTGCGCGTTAACAGTGGTGGTGAGGCAGTCGTCTCCAAGACCGCCAAGGCCTTCGTCGCTATACTTAAGAACCTTACCCAAGACCCCTCCAATTTATCTTTTGTCATCTCTCCTGGTTTTGGTATGACGGAGACTTGGTAAGCTTGACGCGTCCGAAGAAGTGCGTGACGTTAATCTTTCTGTCACAGCGCCGGATGTATCCACAATCATGGTGATATTACTGTTTCTGAGCCCAAGTTCGAGTTCCTCGAGCTCGGTGTCCCAAACCAGGGATGCGAGATGCGTGTCGTTAATACCGAAGATGGCGTCACCGTCTGCCCCGACGGTGTGAGCGGAGAGCTCCAAATCCGTGGGCCGATGGTGTTCGTCCGGTACTACAACAACATCCAAGCAACCGAGTCCTCATTCGTCCAGGGCGGTTGGTACCGTACAGGCGATATCGGTATCATCGAAGATGGTGCCTTGAGACTTAATGGACGCATCAAGGACACTGTCATCGTTCACGGTGTCTCGTATGGAATTCCTGAACTCGAGACTCATCTCCAGACCGTGGAGGGTGTTACCCACTCTTTCCTTGCTGCCACACCCTATCGCGCTCCTGGACAACAAACCGAGGGCTTCATCGTCTTCTACTCTCCTTCGTTTGACTTGTACGGGGAAGATGCATCTGCCAAGTTGATGGCTACGAACCGTGCACTACGCGATATCTCTGTTAAGATGATCTCGCTTCCTCCCCAGCATATCGTTCCTATCCCACTCAACCAGATGGAGAAGACCACCCTTGGAAAGCTTTCTCGCTCCCGTCTGATCACCCGATTCAACAAGGGTGAGCTTGACAAGCACGTTACCCATGCTGAGGGGCTCCTGAAAGAGGCCCGTGGTGCCACATTTGTCGCTCCTACCAATGAGACGGAGAAAGCGATTGCGCGCATTTTTGCGGAAATATTCAATCTGGACGATGCGGATGTCTCTGCTGCGGATAACTTCTTTGAGCTCGGCGGTACATCCATTGATGTCATTCGTCTCAAGAGAGAGGGCGAGTCTACCTTTGACATCCCTGATATTCCGACCATCCAGATTTTGAAGCACCCCGTCCTCTCGAGTCTAGCCAACTACATTGACGCCTTCAAAGCCAAGACTACTGATACGGAAGAATACGACCCTATCGTTCCTCTCAACCTTACTGGCAGCAAGACACCCATCTTCATGGTTCATCCCGGTGTCGGCGAAGTCTTGATCTTTGTGAACCTCGCGAAGTATTTCCAAAACGAGAGGCCCTTCTACGCATTCCGTGCGCGGGGTTTCGAACCCGGGCATCCATTCTTTACGTCTATGGACGAGATGGTTTCTTCCTATGCCGCAGCTGTCAAACGCACGCAACCCCATGGTCCTTACGCCATCGCCGGTTATTCATATGGTGGTGTCGTTGCTTTCGAGGTTGCCAAGCGTCTCGAAGCCATGGGTGATGAAGTCAAATTCACTGGTCTTATAAATATTCCCCCGCATATCGCCGATCGCATGCACGAGATCGACTGGACGGGCGGTATGCTCAACTTGTCATACTTCCTTGGCCTCGTGTCGAAGCAGGACGCGAATGACTTAGCGCCATCTCTGCGACCTTTGTCTCGTGAGCAGCAACTGGACCGCGTCTGGAAGCGGTCCCCTCCCGAGCGTCTTGTCGAGCTTCAGCTCACGCCCGAGAAACTTGACCACTGGGTCAACATTGCAGGATCGCTGATTGAGTGCGGCAAGGAGTACAACCCAGGTGGCTCAGTTTGTGAGTATTCCGGTTATAATATCGTCAACGCCGTTTGTTCATTCCTGTGTGCTCTCTTAGCGGTCGTCGATGTGTTCTATGCCAACCCGCTTCGTGGGACCAAGGAAGATTGGCTGAACAAGCAGCTCAAGCCATGGGCAGAGTTCAGCCGTGGAGAGCCAATGTACACGGATGTTCCTGGACAACACTACACGCTTATGGACTTTGACCACGTTCCCGGATTCCAGAGAATATTCAGGAGCCGCCTTGACGCGCGCGGTCTTTGAATTGTATGATGGTGGTGACGAAAAATGTGACATTAGACTTTTTGTGCATAGATCTGTTGCACAGTATATCCTCTAAAGACCGAGTTCTTGTACTGCCTTGTTGTCTGTGGGACGTGCATGATGAGCACGGAAACATCGTATACGTTCACAGCGGTGAAATGCTTCACAATGGAGTTTCGTGGATTGGACCATCTCCATTGTAGGAACTGATGCATGAGCCAGAGGAGATTCTGATGTGAAATGCATACAGCATCAAAGATTTGTACCTGGGCTTGAGGGTTGGACGACGAACGGTTGCCTTCATCATGTAGTATTGCTAACACTGTTCCTTTCCTGCATCGCCATCTCATCCCCTGACTGTAGTTCTGGTTGAGCATCTCCAAACATGACCGTGCTTGCAACACCCTCGTCATGGCCAAAGCCAAGGGCGGTGTCAAGGGTACTTTCACATCCTCGTTGGGGATTGCGCGCGTAAAGCTGCCGCAAGCTTATTGTGAACCAGGGAAGTAGTGTGAACATGGTACAAATTCGACCATTGCCCACCATACGGTGGTTAAAAAGTCGAACGAAGTGAGTCCAAGGATCGGAAACTGTTCATAATAACTTGCCGTCAGATCAGGGGTATGAAAGAGGGATATGAGAGGCGAACGTACATGAGAAAATAAAATATGCTTTCCTTCATGAAGAGGTTCGTGTAAATGCTGAGGTGGGACTACTTCATCGTTCTGTATGTTTGTATTGACCCCCCGATGAACAGAACGGATATGAATAGACACATCAATAATGCAGCGAGCGTGAGCCGTGCGAGGTCTACGGCTTCGTCGTAAACGACGGAAGTAGCTTGCTGTCCGCAAATCGAGTAATCAAGGGCTCGAGCAACAGCCCCTAGAGAACGGCTGGTTACACATCATGTACAATGTCATGGAACCGCGTGTCACGTACCGTAAGAATTATACCAGATGCTGGATGCTAAGGAGGTCGGCGGAAGTACCAAGACTTCTAGATAGTAGTAGGAAGGTAAAGAGGATGGATTTGACCGGGGATACAGTGCACACAGGAGAATCATTGCCACTGCATTTACCAATGTTATTTATGTCACAAAGAATGATAATGGAATCTCACAATCCGATGCAGAGATAAAAATGCATTGAGCCCATCAGGAAAAGACAATGAGAGCGCTACCTTGATACTGCAGTTCAGTACCAAAGTGAACGTTCGTAACAATGATCGATGTACGCACAACTGCCCAAGAAAATCAGTTGTTCAGGATTATCTTTATTTTAGAATGCATCGCAAACATGTACATCTAGACAATGTTGAGTTTTATCGAACCATGGAGTGAAACCGAAGCTTACTTTGTAGGCCAAGAAGTAATGAGTCTGGAGGCTAGACACTTGGGAGATTATCCAAGAATCGGAGGACAAGCACGAGAACAAACAACGTAGACACCCATGTCCAAGGCTTGTTCTGCACACAAATTAGAATGTGATGCGACTGAAAACACCGATCGTTACCCAGATGCATTCTACCTGGGAACATTGTCAGCCAGGCTCTGATGTACAGTACCTGAGCAGTCATACTTCGTCTGAGAAAGTGAGGACTTGAAATGCCAATATCCGTCAACACGAAACACGTAGATAGATGGACTGCCGACTATAATCGTAACTGACGGCAGTGAGGATGACGACTGGGTAAACAGCGCGTTCGGGACGTAAGTCGACAGGGTAGTAGGTACCATACGAGTAACATAATTGTTTCGTTGGGTGTCTTCGACGATTATGCCGCTGGTGGAGTGAAGAAACCATCATTGAGTTTTGATAACCGCTGAGTGCAGACCGCAAACTGAAAGAACTAGGAATAAGTGACGCACTCCGTATACATTGATCTTGCCAACATAGGATTCTTGGTGGTGACTCGGATGCTGGCGAGTTGAAATCACTGCGCAATCATTTGAAGATGATGGCTGCGGTGGCCATCACGTAATTATGATTTGTCTTTGAGTATGACATGAACCATCCTCGGTCGACTGATATCCTTTGGCCTTTTTTCTGAACCACGACCTTCCTACACAAACTGCAGTTATATTTCCGAAACGATAGGAGGGGTCAAAAGAATTGAAATAACAATGAGCTCCCTGGCATTCCTAGTCACAGAGTTGCAGGTGAGGCGCCCCGTTCGTCGCGCGAATTGACTGGGCCTGACGTACCACCAGTCTTTGGCCAGCGAGTCCAGGAGGAAACACCCAGAGATACGCGAGGTCTGCACGTTTACCGTCTGATCAATGACGTTGCTTATGCTCTGGCAGGCAGCAGAAAAGTCGCTCGCGATCCTAAGGTCTTCCCCGGAACAGGCTACGGCCTCGCTTTCATCTGGTGGGTTCGTGATTCATCGATCTCGCTCCTGGTTGTGCCTGCTGTCTTATCTGGAATAGATGGCGCCCAGTCCGACGTTCTCCTACGGCCCGTTTTCATGGGATGTGCAACCAAGAATGCCAAAGTCGTCGCGATATCACTTGGGTCTCTTCAGCGACTCATTGCGCTCAGAGCTGTCCCACAGTCTGCAGTGCCTTTGATAATCAACACGATGAGTGATGCCATGACTCAGGGTGTTGATATCCAGCTGCGTATCCTTCAAACCCTCGTCTCACTCATAACAAATTTTCCCTCTGTTCATGGAGGGTTGTTGGGCGAGGTATGTTTGATGCTTAAATGAGAAAGAGATGACAATCCGTGAACGTTGTATGATCCAGGCACTGCTTCTATGCTTCAAGTTGCAAGACTCTCGGATCGCAGTCGTATCGTCTACGGCTGCTGCTACCCTTCGTCAACTGGTGATGTTTGTCTTCGACAAAATAGTGGAAGAGGACAAACGGGATTCCATAGATCCTAGCCTCCTGGAAGATGTGACGCTTCCTGATGGAACGTCTGCAGTCCTGGGGCCATTTGCGAGAGACGCGTACGCTGTCTTTGAGGATCTGTGTTTACTTGCCAACTCGGAGAAACCACACTTCCTAAACCTCGAATATCTACACAAGACTTTCGCTCTGGAGCTCATCGAGAGCGTTCTTACAAACTATTACGATCTTTTCCGCAAGGTATATATCCTCTTTCATCCATATGGTTTCCCTCTGATTATGCCACAGCACGAACAACTCTTGATGCTTCTTAGACATCACCTCTGCCCCTTGTTACTCAAGTCTTTGTCGGATAGAGCCGTCTTTCCCCTCACCCTTCGATGCACACGCGTCGTTTTCTTGCTTTTGAAACAATTCTCGTTTGAGCTCAAGACGGAGGCGGAAGTGTTCCTTATGTTGCTTATAAGGATGATATCCGACGATTCAGATGCCTCCCCTATTGACCATTCTGGCTCTCGTCCCATTTGGACACGCGTTCTTGCCATGGAGATAATGCGGGGGTGGGCTCATTTATTCTACATGTCGGACATATATTTTGGCTGACGATGGGGTTTGTAGTCTTTGCAGTGACGCGGAGCTGATTCGCAATATCTGGGATCGCTATGATGCCGAAGAATCGGGTTCAAATGTGTTTTCGTCGTTGATCAGCTCGTTGAAACGTCTGGTGACTGAAAAACCTGCTCTCCTTGGAGTGAGCTCCCAAATGATGGGCATTGGTGCGCTCTCGCATTCTGAAAGTGGCTCGAGTTATGGTCTCGACGTGGGAGGTGTTGCGGGGATGGTGGCGAGCGCAGCTGCCACTGCAGCAAGCGCGACCGTCTCAGGTGTTGTTGGGATGATGGGTGCTGGGGCAGGCTTGAATGCACAAACTTCCGCGATGAAGCTGCAATGGTATGTGCCCATTTACGGTCTCGCAGCTTCCTATACAAATGAATATATCTCTAGTATCGATCAGTTGGACAAGGCGGACTCGCCTCCGATACCTGAATCTTATATTTACCTCCTCGGCGTGCAGTGCATAGTCTCGTTGTGCGAAGGTTTCGCTTCTTTTACTGGGCCGCTTTATGCTTCCATTGTGGTGCAACGCCCACGTGCGGCCGGAGATCCTGTTATGCGCGCCCCGCCGTCTTTAGATCTGGCAACCCTACCTCCCGATGAGCCGGCCACGCGACATCTCTGCATCGTTCGCTCGATGGTGGACAACGGTTGGCCAGCTCTGTTGGCTGCCTTGTCGTTCATCATTTCGACGAACCTTTCCGACGAACTTTTCGTGGATGTGCTCACGAGCTATCAGGCGATGACAAATGTTGCCGGAATGCTCGCTTTGACAACGCCCAGAGATGCATTCCTCACCAGCCTCGCGAAGTTCGCCATCCCTTCCCGTGTGGTCGCTAGCTTGGAGTCGTACATCGAACCACCACAGCCACGTTCGGCAACATCGCTGACAGAAAACTTGGGACTGACCGCTCCTTCACACCCTCCGGGATTATCGGAGCGGAACCTCGTCTGTTTAAAAGTTCTGGTATCAAGTGCCCTTTTCCTCGCCGGCAGTCTTGGAGAGAGTTGGTACGGTGTTATGGAGGCGCTCCAAAACGCGGACTATGTCCTCACGATGAAGGGTTCCCACCTTCCTGCGAGAAGAGCAAGTACGTTTATTGGTGGTCCTAGCACACCGGGTCGGTCTGTCTCTGGGGGGGCGGGTCCGTCTGAAGGGGGGAAATCGTCGCATGCGTCACCGCCTGCACGGCACCCGCTTTTGGCAGATATCGACCCGGATAACGTTCAGCTTGCCATACAGCGTCTGTTTGAGGCTTCCAAGAATTTGGAAGATTCGGCATTCCAGGACTTTGTGAATGCCTTATGTAAACTGAGCTCAGAGATGATTGGAATGCAATCTGATGCGACGGAGACGCTAGGTGAGGCGGAGAGTGGAGATGAACTTGCTTCCATTTCTTCCGTTACCCTTTCTCCTCGGAATAACCTACTCCATCGGAGACGCATGAGTGGTATCCATCTGCCGAAGACTTTGGTAAGTCTTGGATTCCGTGGTGGCTTGGCGATGACGAGCTCATTATTTTGAAGCGCTCCGGAGACTTTGGAGTGGAAAGATTGGGTACGGTCGCAATGCTCAATATTCATCGATTGATCTACAGAGCTCCCGAAATTGCATGGAACACAACCACTGGGCATCTATTGTCTATTTTAAGTCTGCCTTACGCACCACAGGCAATCCGTATTCAAGCCGCGCGAGTGCTGGACGAGATACTGGTCACAGTTCCCCGTAATCTGTCGAACACGGGAGATCTTCAAGCCATGGCTCAGCATCGCGTGTTGGATGTTCTTTCCAAACAGATCGTGCCCACATCGGAGGCTGGAGCCGCTGGCACGAGCACAAACGTCGAACTACGCCGCATGGGGCTTGAGGCATTGCATCAGATACTTCAGGCATCCGGTCACACGCTCATTGGTGGATGGCGGACCATATTCGAGATGCTCGGTAGCGTCTGCAAACCACCCGTATTGATGCGGAGCATGTCCAGCGACTCGGTCAGCACGTTGTCATTGCAAGATCATCGCCCCAAGCTGCTTTCGCTGGGATACAACAACGAACGCGGGTATACGGCCCTCGTCAAGATCGCTTTCCAGTCTCTCAAGTTGGTGTGCGATTCCGTGGCGTCGCTCTCACCGGAAGATCTTCGGCTGTGCATCAGCACGCTCGGTCAGTTTGGTCGACAGGCGGACACGAACATTGCGCTCACTGCGGCCGAGAGTCTACTCTGGAGCGTCTCTGATTCCATACAATCCAAACGAAAAGACGTTAAAGAAGAGCCCGAGTACAGCGCGTTATGGATGTTTCTTCTCCTCGAAGTTCTCGGTTTGTGTGCCGATGCCCGTCCCGAGGTGCGCGTTGGCGCCATTCAGACGCTATTCCGCGCCATGCAGCTCTACGGTGCGACACTCAGCCTGAACACGTGGAGCGATTGTATGTGGAAGATTACTTTTCCGTTGCTGGACGCAATCTCCGTGGAGACGCGTCGAGTTCCTCCTGAGAGCGCTGGCCCACTATCAGTCCACCCACCGGGGCCAACGCCGGATCAGGCTTGGGATGAATCGAAAAGTCTGGCGTTGCAATCGATCGGATCGATCATCAAGGAATTCCTCGTACCCAAGATAATGCACCTCTCGACTTTCCCAGATGCTTGGAAAGTGTTCGTTGCGCGCATTCAGGACACGGTGCTCTTAGACCGGCGGCCTCTTAGTACGCCTGCATTGCAATGTCTTGACAAGGCAATTGGATCGTTGTCTGAGGCGACGGACGAAGAAACGCAGCCTCGTGTCGCGGACGCGCTGGAATGCGCATGGCAAGCTTGGGACGATATTGGGCGTGCAGTGTTGCAAGGCGACACGGCGCTTTTGTCACCGCGGTTTGCTAGTGATGCACGTTCGCAGCGCGCGTTTACGCAGGAGAGCTTGGTGGCATTTCTCGATGTTGTTCGAACGATCCGGCGGGTCAGTCGGCAGCATGTGGATACGGAATGGCCGTTGAGGCGCTTAACGCGTCTTATGGAGATTTTGAAAGGTACGTAACATCAGGGCGGCCCCCATCGTTATTGTTGACATGGGAATTGTAGGTGTCCTCACGTATCCCAACTCCCCGGATTACAGGCCAGATGCGGACACGCTGACGCCGGTGCAGGTGAGTGAGATATTCGATGATGCCATTACTACTCCTCATTGGACGA
The DNA here is from genome assembly GCA_038090435.1 of Phylloporus scabripes. Classification (NCBI taxonomy): domain Eukaryota; kingdom Fungi; phylum Basidiomycota; class Agaricomycetes; order Boletales; family Boletaceae; genus Phylloporus; species Phylloporus scabripes. The sequence continues at coordinate 7,071 of JBBPMS010000035.1, read as the reverse complement.
TACACGTAGGCATCTGTCATCGACATTGTTCAAGCCATTGACCTGGCTGAGCCTGGGGTCCCGTCCCTAATACTGAGAGACCTTTCCGAATTCAGCTCTCTTGCTTTTGTCGCAGGATTCGATGCACAATCCATACGTGCATCCTCTCTCGGGTCACCTGCTGGGTCTGTGTCGACGTTCACGCGAAGGCAAGTTACATATATTGGACTGACAAAACAGACGATGCCGACGCTCGTCGACTTGTACATGCGATTCAAGGATTACGCCGACATATATGAAGACGGGACGCTCGAGGCCATTCTTTCTGTAAGTCTTGTGTGCTCTCCCCGTTTTGTCGGACAATGATTTATCAATTACGGTGTATTTCGATTCTCTTCATAGGCTTACGGGATTCCGATCAAGCTCAAGTATGATTGTCCACCCCCGTCCAAATTTGGCAAGGACGCGCCGTTATGGAAGACGGCGACGACTTGTTTTTTGCGTACCGTGACGGAATGTGTGACAGCGTTGTTGAGATTAGGACAGGGTGTGTGTTTTTTTTCGTTCAGCGTGCCGTTACAAGGGCTTATTCGGTGATTGTTCGTTAGCAATATCAGATACTAGGATGGAGGCGATTTGGAGGCAAATTATTGAGGGTTTTCGGGGTGGCATTCTCGCGGACTGGTACGTAGGTATCAAACGATATCGATGTTGTGTCCTGACAGATATCATAGTTCTTTGGCAGAGTCATTCAGTCTTGAGGAACAAGAAGCAGAAGAGAATTTTGATCTTGCGTTGATCAGCGCGCTCGAGATTGATCTCATTCCGCATCTGGGTGGCTCCCGCGTGCCGGACTACCTCGTTGGTCAACTCGCCAAGATTCTTCACCAAGGCAGTCAATTATACAAGTTTCATGCCTCCAGTTCGGGTTCGTCACCCAACACGCGGGAAGAGTTCGAGAAGCTGGAATTGGAGAGCATGGGAAGTACGGCGACGGGCGAGGTCGTTCCAAGGGAACGATTCTCGTATTGGTGTTTTGATCTGCTGTTCTTGATTTGTTCTGACATGACGCGGGGTACGTATAGCATGGGTTGAATCCCGCCGTGATCGACTGATCCTGGTTATAGACCAAGAGGCATCGCGGAGACGAGTTGCGGCGTTGTGCTTGCCATCGTTGCTGGGTCGTTGTAAGACGGTGATGGTGGGATATATTGCGGACGAGGCGCTTCGGGGTAGTTTGCCCTTTCCAAGGTGATTCTGCCGACAGGCCTCTTGTGAAGGTGGTTAGCTGACTGTGCATGGGCATCAGGGTTCGTGAAGATGAATTATTATACGTGTTGCGAAAGCTGTTGGCGTTGCGGTTGTGGCCCGGCACGCTCTGGGCTGCGTTTTCAGATGCGCCGTCTGCGAGCAGCACGTCCCCACCTGGTTCGTCTCCGTCTCTTCTCTCGCTTTCTGGAGAAAGGTTGATGCAGTTCTCATTAGCTGTTGATCCAAGTCTCGCACCCTCTGCGCTGATTGCGGATGTTGTGCGACGATCGTCGGTCGCGCACTTGTTCTATTTCTATCCGATACTGTGTGAGATTGTATCGATACCTCGAAAGACGCCCGCTGCGTGGGTACTCAAGGACACAGAGGAAGGTGCTCAGCGGATCGGCGCTGCAACGGGGGGAGATGGGAAGGTGATTGAGGTGGATGCAAGGGGACTGGCAAAGGCATGTCTTGGGGTGCTTGGAAAGGAGATGGGTGCAGTATAGGACATACGGGTACAATAACGCTATTCATGCACTGGGCAAATACGTAGATCTGAACGATATTACCGATGCTAAGCTGGCGGCGGGCCCTGGAGTGCGCTAGGCGGGGTGGGCACATGCTCGCCGATCTCGCCCTCTTTGGCACCCAAGAGCTGCAATAGATCTTTGCGTCCGAATACGTGCGCGCTCTCGATCGCTGTTGGCGTCCCGAGACGCGGATCGGCGCCCGCGGTGAGGAGAGCGCGCACGACCGCCTCGTGCGCCTTGAAGACGGCGCCTGCGAGAATGGACTGACCGCGGTCATTGACGCGATTCGGATCAGCTTTGCGATCGAGGAGGGCACGGGTGAGGTCCGTATGGCCGCTGTAGGCGGCGAGCATAAGGAGGGTGTTTCCTTTCAGGATCCATGTTAGCCGATCGACCTGTGTCGGTGGTGTCGGCACGTACCCTGGGCATTGGTGAGGTCGACTGGGAGGCCGGCGTCGATGGCTTGGAGGAGCAACGGTGCGTCTCCGGACCGCGCTGCATCGAACATGCGGTGTGCGAATTTGATCGCACCAGGTGGGAGCGACATTGAAGATGATGGATTACATAATAAAATAACATACCATGAACACTTCGCCACCACCGAGTCGAGTCGAGCCGTCCGCATCCGATGCAGAATCTGGCGTGATGGAGATCGGGCCCAGCGAAGACCGTGGTGATGACGAATCTCAACAGGAAGAGCATTGCACAGTTTGTCTACAGCCGTTCCTCGACAAAACGATCATATCCGTGTGCGCACACGAGTTTTGTTTCGAGTGTATTCTTCTGTGGTCCGGTGCGTTGCTGTCGTCTGCGACTCGTGACGGACAGAGCACTCACTAGTCTTTTCCCGCAGAACAATCACGCAAGTGTCCGCTCTGCGCAAGGTCATTCGACAATGCGTACCTCATCCATCGCATCCGCTCGCAGTATGACTACCAGAAACACTATCTGCTGCCGTTGCGCTCGTCGTCTCCACCGCTCACAGGCGAGTCTCGCGCCAACGCACTCCGACATACACGCCGAGAACGTCAATGGGGTCGCAGGCACCGCCAACAGCGCGAAGAGGCAGACCAGCTCGAGAGAGCAATCACAAGGCGTCGCTGGTTATACCAACATCAACTGTATGCCAAGGTTCGACATCTCTTGTTCTCGTGCGAGCCGCGTTGATCCCTGCGTCCGCAGCACATCGCTTCCAATGCGTATACCCGCTACCGCCCTTTCCCCACCCCGGCTCAGTTTGCCGCTTCCCCGGATCTTATCAGCCGCATGACAATGTTTTTACGCCGTGAACTGCATGTATGGCCCAATCTAGACGTAGAGGTGAGCTTCCATTCTCCGCCACTCGAGCATCGTGTTGTATTCAATTCGTGGTGTCAATCCATCCCACAGTTTCTCACAACTTACACCATATCCCTGATGAAATCGATCGATATCCGTTCTGAATCTGCCGTAAAATTGCTCTCCGAGTTTCTGGATCTCGACAGTCCCTACACGCCCGGCGGAAGGCATGTCAATGCTGAACACTTTGTGCACGGTATGTGTTGGCCCTATTGGCTACGAGTAGCCCTGAAAATAGTCCGACCCGTCCCGGTGTAGAGATTTACAGTTATCTTCGAAGTCCCTACCGCGACCTCAATACGTATGACCAGACGGCACAGGTATTACCTTTTGTCCTTTCTTTCTCTGCTCGTGGTTTGGTTGATACGCTGGCACAGTATGATACTCCTCCGGAAATTTCTCCGCCACGAGAAATAGAGAGAGGGAGCCGCTGGAGTGCTGACCCCTCGTCGTCTCGTCGTTCACGTTCCCGGTCTCGTGCGCGACATATATCTCCAATACCTTATCATAACAGTACCCAAAGACATGGTCGAGAGCCGTCTGTGGAAACGCACCGCGAGGGTGGACTGAGCCGCAGGCACAGTTACAGGCGGTCTCCAGGAAATGCTCCGGTTGGCCAAGAGGACCCTTCCCATGGGAGACACAACCCCGGTGCTCAAGATATTTTACGCAATAACCACCTGCAATCTCGTAAGATGGTTATTCCAGCGCCATCGATCTCATCGGCTGCCTTTGAAAACCGGAGCCCTGGCTCGTCTTGTCACCATCATGTCTCAGGAAATCCGAATGGAAATGGCGCAACGTCAGAATACGTGAATCATATCGTGCCTGAAACAGGCGCACCCGAAAAAATGAATGGACTTTCAGGGGAAGATGTGGCAGCTGCAAGCGAGGCGAGCATGACAGGTGTTATGAATGGACCCCTGACAGGGATCGGTGACGACGTCGTCAATTACGTGGACAATGGTCTGGGGGGTTCTTCCGCGAACGCGATCTTGTCACGTAAGTGTTCGGCTGGATTAGACGTCCATCCACGTCAGCGTACGTTGTCGGCTAGTGTTCAAGCGCATCTTGGTCGACTTGCTGTATCTGGGCGCCCACTCAAGCAACGAGGAAATGGAAGAACTGGGGCTGTGTTGGCCACTGGTGTGGGTAACCCATTCACGACAGATGGGCGCTCGGCACTTCTCTCCAGGCTTACCGATGGCCCAGCCGATGTTTGCAAAAAGAGCTGCACTGGCGACGGCGCAACCCATCTGACCAATTCACCGGCTGTCGTGGAGCATTGACAGCTGGGTCGAAGAGGGAGGGTCAGGGGCCCATTACTTTTTCTAGATCGTGCCGCTGATCGCAATCCGCTTATTGTATCCATGTCGATGAAGACACTACAGGGGCGCCTGCGTGGCATGATCATCGCATTGGTGTCTCATTTCTTTTTTTTTTTCTCAGTCTGGGGCATGAGGGAGTCGACGGTGGTTGTGAGCCGGGCAGGGATGAACCCTTGTTGCCTCACTTAGCGGGCCAGCGGCAACGACTTCAGAGAGTGCACCTGTATGTTTCTAAGCATCTCTGGGGCGGTAATTTGTCAGAAATGGAGAGATGGAAGTGGATATGTTGGGTGTTGCGGTGATTAAGAAAGAGGGGGTGGTCCGGGGTGCGACTATGTTTTGCGTCCTGCGCAGAGCCATTCCACTGGGGGAAGAAGGGTGGTACGGCTTGTACCCATCACGGCCAAGGTATGTGCCCTCTTGCTTTTTCGTGCACGTTCGATGCTGATTGATTGGACAAGTTGTGTCCGTGCATGGGGCCGCTGGTTGTTGGCCTGATTCGCTACCCTTTCTTTTTCTCGGTGTTGATGTTGGAATGCGTGAAACATGGGGTAGGGTGGGAGGAAGGTTTTCTCCAATGTTGGACCATCCGTGTCAGGTGCAGTCGTGATCTTGGCGAATGTTGAGGATATATTTACTACAAGTACAGATCTAACTAATAAGGTACTTGTGCTTTATCTCAGACTTTTGTGCTGCCTTGTGTCACTTAGTAGTAGTACTTCTCAACACCTTCCCCTCTAAATTTCAAGTCCGGCATGTGCTGTGTTGGCCATCTCTCCTAGTGCATTGACACTAATGCATCTTTCTATGTCCAGATATACTTTCACTTGCAATCCCTAAGTGTGATACATATTCTTGTGTTCATTGTATGTGATCAACCATTCACAATGGTGTAACTGCCTATCACTGCTCTCTATCTTCCCTGATCTCAATGGTGTCACCATGTACTGTATCCTTCAAAATGCAGTTCTGCTTTCTCTTTTCTTCCCCTCAAACCTTCATTGCCCAAGTATTTTGGATATTCTAATGCTCCATGCCCTCCATCTAGGCTTACTTCTAGCATTGATTGCTGTCTTACACATCCATGCATCACTCCCTCTCCATCTGCCTGCTGCATTCTTCCTTTGCTATCTCTTTCTGCCTCAATTTATGCCTGTATCATATTGGCAAGCTTCATCTTATCTGGTTTCCTCCTAGTATCCACTTTGCCTGCCTTGACTTGCTATCTTCTTTATCTCTTCTGTGATCTTCTCCATATCATTGTAAGTCTCTTTCTTTCTTTCTTAGCATTGATCTCTCATCCATTCTTGATCTTGTTATATTCTTGTCACTGCATCTCACCCCTCTGCTTCTGAGTTGTTGTTCTTAAATCTCAGCCTGTTTTTGATCCTATCATCTTCTCTTCTGCTTGTCCTTGTGAGTTTATATTTGTTCTTGAATATGGATTCCTTATCTGTTTTCTTAGTTTCTGGCTGTCTTGTCTCAGCTTTGCTCATACAGTATGTATGTAAGTCTTACATATAGTAATTTTTAACTATGCATTAGTCTCTCATTCATGCTTGCATATTCTAGTTTTGTGTGTTCAATCATCCACCATCCTTTGTATTGTTCCTCCTGCCATATATGCCTATCACCTACCTACTTCCAAACATCTGCCAGTTCACCAATATAGTCTTTCTATCTGTTCTAGCTATCTTGCTTCCCCTTTTTTGATCTGTCCTATTTCCAACATTTTACCTAACCTTGCCTTAGTTTCCAAATCCACCACATTATACTGCTGCTTTCATAATCAATGATTTTCTCTATCATTGCTACAGTAAGTCCACTTTTCCTTACTCTACACATCTTGTTCCACCAACTCCACACCACCTGAAACAACCCTTGACTACTAGCCTGGAGGGGCATAGTAGGCTTAGATCGTAACGTTAGAGAGGAAAAGAAAAGAAGTGCTGCTCAGTCCGCAAGCGCTAAGGTGTAATGTTAGAGGGGCTGAGTGGAGTGCTCAAGGGGAAAAACCAAGAGAACTTGACTAGGGATGCCAGCAGTTCGCTTGGGGTTTATATACCCTGTATCTATTTGTACATGTTTGTACTGATGGTAACTATATATAGTAAGTATCATAGCATGTGATTTCTTATCTAGGCTATGTGCACAGGTCTGCGTATAGCCATGCAGAGCCTTGCATAGCCAAAGTCGTGAATTAAGTAATGCGGAGTTCTGGAGGCAATAAGGTGTAGCCAAATAAGATCCATAGGCAGTGATGAGGCAGTGGGGCGTAGCCTTGGAGCTTAGCCATGCACTGGTACACATAGCCTCCTTATCTCTGACTCACTGTGACTCGAATATGGAGAATATGATTGGATGATAACAATAATAGCTGGCCATGACTTGAAGTGAATTTGAATAGTGTGGCAGCACATGGCCAAGGGGAGCGGCTGATGACTGTCTCTGATGACAGGTCCAGCTGATGCCATCAGGTTCGAAGAATGATGATGTAACCATAATTAGTCAACAAGGAAATGGAGAATAGAGACTTAGTGGTGAAACAATGCTCTGATAACATCACATGGTTTGAAAGATTAGATGAGATGGCGAAAAAGATAGCGTTTGTAACACCACCATATCATTACTTCTGTTGATGTTAA
>JBBPMS010000034.1:66905-92427 GCA_038090435.1 Phylloporus scabripes | reverse complement strand
TAGTGCATGTATCTACGTACCTTGTATGACTTGCCTGTTCCACGACCCAGCTTGGTGTCCCAAAGGGATGTTATCCTGATTTCTGCACCCACGGCTACGATGAGATCCGCATCCCTCAAGGCCATGAGCTGGCGGCGACCAGAGAGGAGATAATCATGGTCTGAGTCACTGTCTGTGTGAAGAGTGGCGGTCGAGAGCTCGAGGAATCTGCCTTCTCCCGGCTGAGGGTCTGGTAAACGAAATATGGGATGTGTTTCGAGCAAGGCGTGCCAGTCGTCGCGTGCGGTGGTGTCCGTTGAGTCCATTGTGGTCGAGGGGGACGAGCAGCCGAGCCAGTTCGTCTGAGTCGCGTCTGGCTTGGCTCGTCGGCCCGACTTTCCCACGGACGCGACACCCAGGGCTTGCGCGTACTCGTAGAAGATTAGACTTGCTCACTAACCACGATGACCTCCATCGGCACAGGCTACGATCTATCAGCGAGCACTTACTCGCCAGATGGCCGCATATTTCAGGTGTGCCATCACCCGATTTCCCCTTCCAACTCTGACATTGCTATCCAGGTGGAGTACGCTAACAAGGCTGTCGAGAACTCGGGGTATGCGCCTTACTCTTCCTTCCTCATTCATCCCAACATCCGTGTTGTCTAGTACCGCGATCGGCCTCCGAGTCAGGGACGGCGTCGTACTTGCCGTGGAGAAACTCATCCACTCCAAGCTTCTCGTCCCAGGCGCAAATCGACGTATACAGACAGTCGATCGACACATCGGCATGGTAAATCTACAGCTCTTTCTCCCCATTTCCCTTGAATTAGTTATCTCTAGGCTACTGCAGGGCTCCTTGCAGATGGTCGTAATATTTCAAACAGGGCACGCGAAGAATGCTCGATCGTGCACAATAGATTGAGAGAACAACCCACTGTCAAGGTGCGCACAGGACCAATTCATCACATTCGTTCCTCCGTGTCAAATATTGCACTTCCTGTAGTACCTCGCGAATCGCTTGGCGCACTATGCGCAAATATTTACGCTCTACTCGTCTGTTAGGCCATTTGGAATCAGCACCATCCTTGCAGGAGTTGACAAGACTGGTCCATCGCTCTACGTTGCCGAACCTAGTGGCGTTTGCTTGGTATCTCCTGCCTACTGCGATAAACCACTTCGTATTGACGTCCATCAGGGATATCATGGAGCGGCTATCGGCAAGGGACGTCAATTAGCCAAGACTGAGCTGGAGAAGCTTAAACTCTCGGAACTCTCTACACGCGAGGCAGTCTTTGAAGCAGCTAGAATGTTTGTCTCTAATCCTTCACCCTGCCTCAGTTCCTGATATTATTGTAGAATATACCTCGTGCATGACGATAACAAAGAGAAGGAATTCGAGCTCGAAATGTCGTGGGTAGGCAGTGAGACGAATGGACTGCATGCACCCGTACCAGCCGATCTGCTCGCGGAGGCCGAACGAAAAGCAAAGGAGGCTCTGGAGAATTTCGAGTAGTTACTCTCGACTGTGTCTCGACGAAAATCGCAGCCTTGTATTTTATAGCTCGTTGCTGGGGATGGGAAATCGCAGATCCTCATCCAAGAAAATTGCATTAATTGCACACCATGTCTACACGATTTGTTCGAGTTCGCGAGCGTACCCTAGGTTGGCTACAATGAATTTCTGTTTCGGAATTTCTGTCTGCTCGTCATTCTTGCGTGCAAATCTAATGAGACCCGCTGTAAGATCTACTTGCCATTCACGCTATAAAGCGCACTTTAGCCTTGTCAGCCTGGGAGGCAGGGACGAGCACACACCTGCTGCGCAAACTTCAAGAGGTCAGACGGAGAAGTGAAAAAGAGGAGCGTAGCAGCATCCTTGAGTGGTAGGCTCTCATACGCCGACTCTTCGCAACTTGCAATCTCATTTCTATCACGCTCGTGAGCGTCAGCATAGGCATGCCCTCAGAGACGTACCTGATGGTTCCCATGAGACTGTCCACGAAGAACTTGTATTCTTCTGCAGGTGCCTCTTCTCTTGCATTCCAGACTTTGGAATAACTCCCTTCCATGAGCCACCGTTCGAGGTTGACTGGGTGGGCAAGGTAGGGATTTGCGCTTATTTCGTCGGCAGGGAGAGGAAGGGATTCGAGGGTGGTGTGGAAGTCCGCGATTCTGTTCTGAGTGAGGAGGCGGATGAGGTTTAGTCCGCGAACGGGGAATTCGCGCTTGGAGGGAGGGAGGACTGATCTGGGAAGACTGATCAACGGCTAGCTGTGCCAAAGACTGCATGGCGATACCTAAAATCGGTATAGAATGCCTGTAGTTGGGAAAAATACCTGTCAAACGAGGGTACGTCCTTGGCCCGTATACTGCAGAAGGCACCGATCTCGAGGATGTCGCCTGTACGGAAGGTGTGAGGTATGAGATGGACGGCCAGGTGGATACCTACGGGCAATGACCAGGTCTTGCAGGTTTGCTTGAGCAATTGGAATGAGCAGGCCTGCCTGTATCAAGCCGATCTTGTGGTCGTTGGCACAGTGTCGTGTGGATGATGGTGAACTTACTTTGAGCTGGGCCAGCAGTGCGCCGCACTTCTTGAGATCTGTTGGTCGTGCTTCGAACGCGCGCTGTAGTTCGCGGTAGAGGGTGCCCAGCTGTCTAGAGGCCATCGCTGCGCTGGTCGATGTGTTGGTCGATGATACACGCGTCCCTCAAGCAAGACGCGTCAGCCCAACAGCCACCTCAACTCAACTTGTCTTTCTCCACAATGGACCGCATCGACATGGACAGGCTCAAAAAAGGCGAGGTCAACCTTGGCGTGCGTAGCCATTCACCAGCCAGATGGCATTCCTTACCCGCATGCACCGCAGACATCCATCATGGCCGTCCAATTCGACAGAGGCGTCGTCATCGGCGCAGATAGTCGCACAACGACCGGAAGTTACATCGTGCGTCGCCTTTTCCCCCTTCCTCTCCTCTCCTCACACCATCCAGGCCAATCGCGTGACGGACAAGCTCACGCACATCCACGATCGTATCTACTGCTGTCGATCAGGATCAGCAGCCGACACACAAGCCATAGCTGATTTTGTTCATTACAACTGCCAGTTGACAACGTGCGTCAAACAAACATGCTTTCACGCCTGTCTCTCTTAACACGCACCCGGGGACAGCCAAGCGCGCGGCCATCCTCCCTCGGTCGAGAATGCCGCTGCTATGTTTGAGGACATTGTTTACTCGAACAAGGACGGGTTGTCTGCCGGGATAATCGTAGCCGGTTGGGACAGTGTGTCCGGTCCTAGCGTCTACAACATCCCCCTCGGAGGCGGGCTTTTTCGTCAGCCATGGGCCATCGGCGGTGCGTGGAGAGGCTGTAATTCATACTTTTCCCCCTGATGCTTGGTTGATATTAGGTTCTGGGTCGACGTATGTGTACGGTTACTGTGACGCTACTTATCAAGAAGGGTGGGGAAGAGATGAGAGTATCGAGTTCGTCAAGAACAGTATGTCTGCCTGCCTCGTCCTGCTGGGCATACTCACGTCCCCTACAGCACTCGCACTGGCGATGTCTCGAGACGGCTCGTCAGGAGGTGTCATTCGCATGTGTGTCATTACCGAGGAAGGTGTCGAACGTTTGTTTGTACCCGGTGACAAACTCCCCAAGTTCTGGGAAGGCAAAGAGGTAATACCGACATCTCTAAAGAAAATTGTGGAGAATTTGCCAGTACCGATGGCTGTAGAATGATTTGTATCACTTGGAATTTGACTATGGTGTTATCATATCCGATCGGTTTGTTCGACTCTCCAATCCTTGCCAATCTCCCAACCTTCAGCTTTATCAACAAAAGCATCGCCTTCCCACATCCTTAATCTCCACAGGGCAATCGCGAGCGCCGCTGTGTCCACACGCTTTACCGTCTGTTCATTCGACAGGAGCAGGAACGCGTGGCTGGCTTTTGCATCCCCCTTTTCACGTACATGTCCCTCTCTGTTCATGGTCGACGATCCCGGACGTGTTCCACGGAATTGTCGTTCGACGTCGAGCAGTTCCGTAAGCAACTTATGAAGTGCGGCGCGGTGTGATGGTGAGGGGAACATGGTGACGCCATTATACAGGGGAACGCAAGCACTCGGTAAAAGTGGGGCCTCAAACGGACGCTCCATCCCTTGTTCCGGAACGCTCACATGGTACAAGTTCGAGAGTGGTAAAAGGGCTTTCTCGTACGACGGCTCAGGGCAAGTGCTAGGTTCACTAGATGGGATTTCTGGTTCCCATGATAATTGGGGCCGTAGCTTGGTTTTCGGATCGCGATTGACGGGGGGAACGATGAGGACCGCTACAGCACCGGAATAAGGTAATGTACTGGTCTCGCGCAAGGTCTTGAACTCGGATCGCGTTAGACGTCGAAGAATGGTGGAGTTTGCATCGCAATCGAATTTGACTCGGGTGCGGTTCCGTTTGAGAGCATCAATCAGCACTTCCAATTCTTGTAGGATCCGAAGACGCAAGAGGTAGCTGATATGTGAACAAAGGTGTTTAGAGAACTTTATGTTTTCGCTATGTCTAGGGAGCGAAACTGCATGCGAATGAGCGGCTGAGTGAGGCGTTGGAAATTAGCCCACCCGGTGACTTCATTGTTTCGACAGCGTGCTTCCAGCAAGTTATGTATACAGCAACACGGGCCTTTCTCTGCTTGTACTTTGGATGTTCAAGTCCGTCTGGCATGAGCACTTGTATAGAGCGAGCGTTTTGCTCCGTCGGGGGTGTGCGCAACACCGCGAATCTAATGAGAAAATCTAGACGTGAAAAACAACATGAGAACCATTTGGGTGAGGAAACGCACACGCACCATTGGGCAGATACCTTTTAGAGATCGTGCATTGCCGCAGTGGAGCAGCCAGCATTCTGACTGTTGCCCGACGTCTGTCTGATGAGAGGTGGGTACAAACGAGCTGGTGGACGCACGGTATGGGCTTGACCACCACTCGCGTTCTTCAGTGGTCATCTCCCTCGGAACGTCGTATTCATCGTGTATGATCGGCCGAGGACCAATACGCACTCTTGGAGGGAGGCGCTTGTGCCTTGCAAACACATGTTTGTCCGTCATCGGGTTCTCGTCGAGCAGAATCGAACGCGTCCGACCACCAGGATGAAAAGACGGCGAAGCCGGTACTGGTCGATACATCGATTTTCTTTTTCGCGAGCCGACATCACGCGTACGGACGTGTTTTGGGGCGAGTTGTGTCTGTTGGAGAGCTTTGAGTAGACGCGGCAAAAGACGAGGCATGGTCTGGTGCGGCCTTGGTAAACTACCTCAACGCCATCCAAGCGCCGAAAGGGTCACATGTCGTGCATTCACAACGCCAGGGTGCTCTGATCAAAGATAACGCACCATGAGCTCGAACGAGGTCCCCATCACCGTCGCCGTCGTTGGCTGTGGTCAGCGCGGAACGGTGCGCATCTGGTTCTATCGCAACCTCGAGTAGACTAACGAGGATCATCTACAGAGATACGCAGTCTATGCACTTGATCAGCCCCATCAGTGTAAAGTCGTCGCGATCGCAGAGCCTCGCGAAAACACTCGCACCCTCTTTGCAAAGGCGCATGCTGTCGATGCTACCCTCGTCTTCAACACATGGCAAGATCTATACAAAGCATCTACAGAGACACTCGCAACGGTCGGGAAGCGCCTGGCAGATGCTGTCATCGTCGCCGTACAGGACAACATGCACAAGGATGTCGTTTTGGCCTTTGCTCAGCAGGGATATCACATTTTGTGTGAGAAACCAATGGCAACGACCTTGAGCGATCTTATCGCGATGGAGAGGGTAGTAAAGGATGCCGGGATCATATTTGGCGTTGGACACGGTATGCACCACCCCTGCGAAGAACGACCAATTTTGACGGTCGCGTAGTATTGCGTTACTCGCCATACAGTAGGGCGATCACCGAAGTAGTTTGCTCTGGCCAGCTAGGGGAGCTCGTGAATGCCGTGCACATCGAGCCCGTCGGTTACTTTCACTTTGCACATTCGTATGTCCGTGGTCACTGGGCAAAGGAAGCAGAGAGCTCCTTCTCCCTCATGACCAAGAGTTGCCAGTACATCTCCCGTCCTCCGTGTCCACGCCTCTCTCATTCAGTAATCCAGTGATATCGACATTCTTTGTCACTTGTTTTCCCCAGCTACCCCTACCAAGGTTTCTTCATTCGGATCTTTACAACATTTCAAGAAAGAGAAGAAACCGACGAATGCCGGGAGCGCATCACGATGTCTCGAATGTCCAGGGGAAAATGAATGTCCATACAGCGCAAAGAAGAGTATGCCATCCTACATGACCAGTTCTTATCCCCTGATTTTTCCCGCAGTATACCTGGACCGTGTGTCCCAAGGAGACATACATTGGCCTGTGAGCACTATTGTAGATGGCATACCCGACATCGAGAACACAGCGGAAGCGTTACGGAACGGACCCTATGGGAAATGCGTTTACGAAAGTGACAACGATGTCTGTGATCACCAGGTATCTAGCAGAACGTTGTTGTAGAATTTGTATTAATTAAGAGCCACAGGTGGTCAACATTGAGTTCTCTTCCGGAGCTACAGCCTCATTCACCATGGTTGCATACACTTCTCTCATTTGTGAACGCCAAACCCGCCTTCATTTTACGCATGGCGAGATCGTCGGCGATATGAGTACGTTCACGGTGACCGACTTCCGAACCGGTAAGCGAAAGACACATTATCCTCTAAATGAAGGAGGCGGACATGGAGGGGGAGACGTGGGACTTATGCGAACGTTTGTCAATGCGGTGCGGTCTGGAGACCAGGCCATCCTTGGCGTTGACATCGGTGAGATACTGAAGAGTCATCTTACGGTATTTGCTGCGGAGCAAAGCCGGAAGGAAGGCAAAGTCGTGGATTGTGCGCAGTATGAGATGACAAATCGAGCTGAACTCAATCAGTGATGGCCTGCGCAGGTGTGATTTTCCTTTGTACGGTTGTATGGGTATGGCGAACATAACTTTAACTCTGTCGACTGTTTTCTTGATCCAAAAAAGTATGCCCACTGGCTGGATTGAACAACCGACCTCATCATTACAAGTGACGCGCTCTACCACTGAGCTAAGCGGGCAAGCACTTTTGTTTCAGCCTTAAGTCATATGATTCAATGAGCCATCGAACATGGTCCAGAACTGCCCAGGTGCAGCCTGGATATCCCTTTGCGCGACAGTCAATGACGCCGTGCTCCTGGCTGCGGACCCAGAGGAGGGCATCGACTGCGGACGCAATCGCCCTATATACAGGGCGGTGAGCACTACGCATAGAACTGATTCCCTATCTCTATGAACGACGCTATTCACGAAGAGAAGACGCTTGCATTGTCAGGTGGTCGTACCCTAGCATACGCCACCTCAGGCAGCGCATCCAGCACGACCGTTGTCCTTTACCTCCATGGCGCGTTCACCGTCGGCGAGACATCCAGACCTTCCCGCACCATCGCGTCCAAGAACGTCCACCACGTCTGCCCCACACTCCCAGGTTGGGGCAACACTTCCCCCCCATCCCGATCCATCTCGTACGTCGACACTCTTACTGGCGACATGACTGCCCTCCTGGACCACCTCTACCCAGAGAAGGGCAGAGATATCAAACTCTACGTGTCGGGTGGCTCGTTTGGCACGGCCCCCGCCCAGATTCTGTACGGGGCACCCTACGACAAATTCCCATACGGGCGATGCATTGTCGGCGTGTTGCTTATGGGGTCCATGACGCCTCTCCGCTACCACACAGACTACGCAAAGCACATGTCTTGGAAGAATTACCTTTTGGTTGGTCCTGTCACCCACTGGTTTCCGTTCAATCGCGTGTTCATCCATCTCGCGAAATTCGTCATGGCGAAAAAGATGTCTACGGTTGACAGTGCGGAAACATTTCTGCGGGGGCTTTTTGACAAGATGGATGAGACAGAGAAGGCCGGGTTTACTCAATGGAGGACGAAAGAGGGGATCGCAGAAGGTGAAACGGAGAGGCGGTTTGCTGTGAATGCCGTACGCAGCGTGGCGAGATCTTGGGAGGGTTTTAAGCTCATGCCCTTCGTGCTGCACTCGGACTGGGGATTTAAGCCGGATGCGTTGGACGAAGAGCATTCTCGTCCGTTTGTCATGCTGGTGACAAGTCACGGGGATAAAGAAGCCCCGGAGGCCTGGACGCAGTATCTGGCTACCACTTACCAGAACACCAAGGTCACCACTTTTCAGGGTGCACACATCAGCGTGCTGTACCACCTGGAAGATGTTTGGGCAGAGTTCCTGGCCGGGGTGGAGTAGAACTGTGTGCAAGTCGTGTAATAAAGTCGGGTTTACAAGGTATCGCAGAACAAATCAATAAGGATGTAACAAAGAGAGATATCGCAATTAGCCAGCGGACGCAAATAAATGAAAGCACTGTCGATCAAGCATCCAGTTCTAGTTCCCTTCTGATTATCTCCCTCACTTCCCTGATCCCGCCTACCTCCCGCTTAACTCTGCGGGGGCTGCGGGTAAGCAACTGTGCTGTACTGTCCAAACGCGCTTTCGATCCTGGGCTGGCAGGTGGAACACTTCCGAATAATTTTGACTCAGGGCTGGGGGGAAGGGCCAGTTTCTTTGGCGAGGATTTTGTTGGACCCGACAGATCCTGGCTTTCGACATTGTCTGAGGTCGCCGTCGTAGGAGGCATCTCCAGCCATTCTTCGCCGTTAATGTCGAGTGGTCTGAGGAAAAACGGACAGAGTGTCGTAAGAAGTTTCAATGATTCGGAGGTTTCTGATATCGACATTGGTACGGGGGAGGATTTCACGACGGCGGCCGTGACCTCACTGGCTGGGAGAGCCTTGCGTTTACGAGTGGTTGGCGTTGCGGTCGAACCAACAGGCGATGAAAACAACCTTATAACGATTCATTCACGGAACAATGACTGCCAGGCGTTTCGCTTACATCCAGATACTTTCAGCAACGCCACCGAGCCGACCAAGTAAACAACGCCGTCGAATTTCTTCCTGGCCCATTTTCTGAATCTGGTCTTTGGTCAATTTACCGCCGGAGACTTCAGCACTTTTTGCCTTGACTGGGGAGGACGTCAATGATTTGAGGCGGACGCGATCGTAAAGCGCTTGACGTCGGGAAGTGTTCGGAGTTGCTGGGGCAGTCTGTGCATCGGCACCACGCTGGTGGATGGGAGTCGTAGGAAGAGCATCAAATTCCTCAGATTGCAAACGTTTGCGAGCAGGTGTTTGTGGAGTAAGGAGGCCTGCGAGAGGATTAACACGTTTGGATCGAGAAGAAGACGGCGTCTGTGGAAACAAAAGGGATGTCTTGGATGGAGAGGTTTCGCTGGAGTGGTGTTTCGCAATTGGGAAAGGAACAGGGAACTCGCGAGGTGCAGTGGATTTTTTCGCAGGGGGTTTAGAAGGTGAAGAGGGGCTGGCAGGCGACATGTTTGCAAGGATGGCGGCACCCTTTGGAGATGCGGATGCAAGTGCACGGGTGAGGGACGATGGTTGAGCAGTTTGAATGACAAGCTGAGGCAAGTCTGCCAGAGGTACGTTTGGGACTGGGGTGGTACCTGAGTGGTGCTAGAAAAAGAGGTGTAAGTGGAGGAAAGAGAAGAGAAGAAGGGAAGTACGTTGACCCAGGAGTCGAGCTTTGCACGAAAGTCTGCGCGTCGTTTGTCTGCATTGGCAGTCCACCGCGCGACGGCAGCCATGCCACCAGTCATATCCTTGTCAATGTCCATTTCGACCTCAATGCCGATGCCATATACGGGGACGCGTTTTCCAGCGGACTTTGAGTAGTGGGAAGTGGGAGTGACGATGAAGCCCATTGCACCACGAGTCCAGTCATTTGGGGGAGGGGGTGCGGTAGGAACAAGGAAGGGGTTTGGATCATCTTCTGAGGGAGGGGGAGGGGGGAGTGAATCGGGGTTCCACTCCCAGATCCAGCAGAGACGTTTCAGATCATCGTGATCGAATTTGGTGGTGAAACCAGAGTAGGTGGCGATGGAGATGTGATTGAGAACGTTGCGGATGATGCCGGTCTGTTCTGAAGGGGATACACCGGAGGTCGCGAGGGCATGGGAGAGGGCGTGCTGGAGGGCGGAGTGGATGTTGTTTAATCGTGAAAGGTGAGGTGGCAATGAGCGTGAATGTTTGTGAACAGAACGTGGAGGAGTGGGTGGCCTGTGGGAGGTGAGCACGAGCGGGAGGAGGAGATGAATACATACGCGATTCTGCGTCTCTTTGGCGTCGACTCGTCATCTGAACTGGCGTCGGCGCGTCTCTTTCTCGGGGAGACGTTCAGGGAGGCGTAGAGAGACATTAATGAGAGTGCAACGAACAAGTCGCGTGTCTGATCGAAACACGGGCACGTGATTATTCCCACGGGGTGTGTGGCATATAGGCTGTCCCAAGACTTTTGATGGCCCTATGCAATGGACGACCATCCACTGTAAGTTCAGTTCATTCCCGCCCAGTCTGAGCTTACCGCGCCCATCCCAGTCGCAGTTCTCTTCTTCGTTTGTCAGGTCTGTCTCGTCTTCTCGTCACCGAGTTATGCTAACAATTTACTTTAGCCGAGATTGACGCCTCTCTCGCCAAGGAGCATGACTATATTGCCAAAATCACTGAACTTTCAACCAACTTGAATGCTTTCACCGACGCCTACTCCCGCTCTCGCGACGACAATGCCCACAAAGATAAAAAGATAACTGCCCTCGAGAACGAACTTCAAGCTTTAAAGGTTTCCTGGTTCTCCTGCTCCCTCTTCTCTTCTTACCATTTGTTTACAGGGCCACGAGCAACGTGTCGTCTGTCTCCTGGATGGTGATGGAACTATCTTTTCTCCCGACTTGATCACCCTGGGACAGGACGGCGGCCTCGAGGCTGCCAGGCTCTTGAATGAACAAGTACGTCTCTACCTCGTGGCCGACCTTGGCCACGAAAAATTCCACATTTGGGTCTATTTATTTTACAACAAACGTGGTCTATTCGAAACCTTTGGTAGAGTCGGCCTTTCGGCCACAAGGGTAAAGTTTGATGATTTTATCATTGGCTTTAATCAAGCTTCTGAGCGCTTCCTCATGGTCGACGTTGGAGGAAGCAAGGAAGCTGCGGATGCAAAAATTAAAGGTCACTCTACTCGTTTCACTTTCTAGACATTCGATCATGTAATCCACTCTAGTTCATCTCCAAGATAATATTCGCCTTCCCCAGACGCAAAGAATTATATTTGGAGGCAAGTCTCCTTCCTTTCCCGTCCTCACTCCACCCACCTTCTCTTAGGATCCCACGACAATGGATACGCTAATACCCTTCGTTCCGTCATCACTGACGGTTTCCGCTCCAAACTCATTCTAATGCCTGGTTACTCCGAGGTCGCTCTCGACATCAAGGCCCTTGGCCTTCCCGAACTTCGCATACCAAAATTATTCATACCTTCCAAACTTGTTCCCCCTTCTTACACATCCATTGCATTAGGCCCCCCTCCTGGCCTGCCTGTCACCCCCAGGTTACCACCCCAGAACCTCCAGATATCTAATTCAATTACGCCAGCTCAAGCTCCCAAAGATATTTCCAACATGCCTAGACGTGACTCAATTCATAACTATAGTTATAAATCGGCACTGCAATCCAGCCGCAGCGATGCCGCTGCATATGAACCCAGTGATAGCAGCGGTGGTTCCCCAGATGCAAATGACGCTTATCCTGCGCAACTCATTCAGTTTACACGCAGGGCGTCGTCGCCAGGGAGACAACGGCGCCTCAACCCCAAATTAGTTGAGTTCATACCCTTGTACCAATCTCCGACTAACCGAATGTCCTGCACCCCCTTATCAGCCCTTATCGAAGCGTCTGTTTACTCCATGCGTTATTCATACTGGGCACTGATTTATGACCGCAGATATCCCGGCACCTTGTACCCTCTTTTACCTTCAACAATGCCGACATGGTTTGGACTGTAAATATGGTCATGATTATATTCTGGAAGAGGAACACTATGAAGAACTTAGGACGAATGCCAAAAAGACGCCGTGCAAGGTCACGAACGAGGGTTTGTTATCTCCCTTTTACCACTTCCCAGTGTCCTTCATTCGTCTCCATAGGAGGGATCTGTACATGGGGCGATGAATGTGTTTATGGGCATGTTTGTCCCCAAGGAACGACGTGTTACTACCTTAAATTGGGGAACTGCAAATTCAAAGCTCGTCAGTGTTCATCCATGTCATGGGACAGTGCTCTGAGATATTGTATAGCTGGGATGCACCGTGGCGGTTGAGTGCACGCTCATCGAGGATGCGGCGTTACAGTTGAACGGTCGAAATTTGAAATGTTACCCTGCGCGCCAAGCTATTTGTACATATATGAGTTTCACCAAATCTTTTTGTTTGTTTCTCTCAGGGCTCGAACGCGGCGAACACGTCAGCGCTGATGCGAACATTCCATTGACGTACTCGACCCTCTGCTGTGATTCGCGGACTGACCGAACTGAGATCTGTGCATCGCCAGGTTCGCTTGACTCGTCGTTTCTACTGAATCCGTGTCTAGCTCGCATCGAAAATGCTTCCCTTATCGGCTGGCGCAAGAACCCCGATCTAGCTTGATTAACTACTCATATATTTGCTGGTCATCATCCTAGCTTCCATTCTTTAAAAGGGACCGCCCTCCTTTCGCCCGCCATTTTCCTTCTATCCCGCCTGCCTTTATTATGGCAACTCCCCAGGCCGCAGAGATCAGCCAACAGACTTGGTAAGCACAGTGAATGCAGAATATTATGCTACTGGCGTTGATGTGAATGTTTCATGTTCTTCTACAAGGGATGAGACGATCACACGACTGTTGAGTATGTCCTACGTCAAACCCCACTTTGGGCAATCTAACCTGGCTCGCCAGCGCTCTCTTCAACGACAATTAAGCGAAATGTCGATCTGGAGAACCGTCTGGCAGAGCTAGAGGTCGAGCTGTTAGTGTGGAAGCAAGCGCACGCTACAGCGCTCGAGGGTGCAGAACGCGAGGCAAAAGCTCTTAAAGGGAGACTTGCCTCTCTTAATAGTCAGATTGCATCCGTGGAGTCCTTGATGGTTTGCTTTTCCCCTCAACATCTTGACGGGCTGGGTCTTATCGTCACTCCCGAACAGAGCCAGAACCTTTTAATTCTCTGCGTCATCGACGGCGATGCCTGCGTATTTACCGAAGATCTCCTTAGACAAGGGCATGAAGGGGGTCGCCAGGCTGCCCAGCAGCTGACCAAGGCAGTCGCTGACTACTTGACTAGCGAAGATATCCTTGCTCTAGGACGACTGTCCTTTTGGATTACCATTTATTATAATAGGATAGGGCTCACCAGCGTTCTCGAGCGCCACCAAATCTGCACCCCTGAACAGCTAGAAGCTTTTACGATGGGCTTTAGCCAGGCGTCCCCAAGATTCTTACTTGTGGATGTCGGGTATGGCAAAGATGCAACATTTACGAAGATAACAGGTCTGTTGCATGTTTTCTCCGTTCCGCGATCTCCACTTAACTCGGGATCGAAGAACATCTGCAAACCTACATTCGTTTTCCACAGACGCAGCGTATTTTCCTCGCTGGTAAGTCACCTGGTCATGGTGAATATCAGCAAGCGATTGATGAGGGAATAGGTGGTTCCGATAGTGCCCATGCATCGACGATTGCTACCCTCCAGAGTGATGGCCTAGCAGGCAAATTGGCATTTCTTGAAGCTTTTGGTGCTCGCGCGAACCCGTCTCCACGATTCCGCCTGCCTACACTTTATGTCGACAATCTTTTCATGACCCAGCAAGCCACATCGCCTTTGAGCGCTACTCGCCATCCTCCTCCTTTGGATATGACCGGCCTCAGTCCCTCTCATATGAGTGGTGGTTTGCCGACGCCCCGTTCCCCTCCCAGCGTACCAACACCCTCGAGTGGCAAGCTGATTGACCCGAACTTGGCGAGTATTGATCCACGGTACCCAAAATCATCGTGTTGATTGTTAATCCTTCACAGCCGCTTCACAAACGTCAGTCGGAGGTCTTTGTTTAGGCCCACTGAACTAATGGTCATCTGGATAGACTCCCCGCCACCTTGTAATGAATTTTACCTGATGTCCTGCACTAAAGGCGTGAGTATGCAATCTTACTAACCTTTAGTTTGACCCAGACATTCACTTGCAGGGGACCTGCAAATACTCGCATGACTACGTGTTGACCCCAGATCAACTAGCGACTTTGGCTTCCAATGCAAAGAAGGCGCCGTGTAATTTTCTAAAAAATGGTTTGTGCACCGATGAAAAAACAGTGGTATGTTTGCTTATATATTCGACCAGGCCTTCAATGCCCGTATGACAATCGGTGCTGCTGGGGTCATACTTGTCCGAATGGTTCTAAATGCTTCCATCTGAGCAAAGGCAAATGTTGGTTCAAAGGCGGTGCGTGTATCCCCTGAGTTTAGGCTATGCATGTACTTAGCGAAGCGCATCTGGCCAGAGGGGATGCATGACGTTCCCTCGCTGCCGCTCTGCAGCCCTTGATACCCTTTAGTAGTTTGCGAGAGCTTGTGCCCTCGCATGTTGCGTGTACTCGAGTATTGGGATCCCCCTTTCGTGCTTTTAAGGCGCCACTCTTTTTAGCTATCATGCAGACATATGTACCGTCATGGTTATACCCCACTTTCACTCGTTTCTTGGTGATGTAGGACTGACTGGACTTCTTGGCTTGTTGTTTTTCTTGCGCTAGCAATTTAGACGTAACGTGGTGTCATCACAGCCGTGTGAAATCAATGATAACGACTAGCAACGCAGCTTCAACGCGCTTGCCACTCTTGCCCTCACCCGCTGAGCATGGCTTCAGTCAGTCCTCGCTGTCGCTCGCCTTCGACCGGCTAACTAATTCCACTTCCAGCACGACGAACAGGACGATCTCAAACCATCTGCCACCCCAGGTGCGCCATGCGCTACCTGTCCTAGCGTTACAAGCACATCTGATCCCAATTTTAAGGCTACAAACCTGGTGCTCCAAAGACCGCCGAAGAATATGCTAAATTGGATGCTGAAGACGAAAGTCTCGCGCGTTGGAAAGCCAGTCTCGGCATCGTCCCCGGGGCACCCTCTGGAGACACCACGAAACCAAAGGTAACGTTTGCATATGTCCTCTAGATCCCACTCATGCGCAATGCACGTTTCTACCAGGTCACCGTCCTGACCCTCGAATTAGATTCCCCAACACTCCCTCCAGGGAAGAAGCTCGTTTTTGACCTTGCAGACACGGCAAAGCTTGCGGATACCAAGAAGAACCCAATCATCATTAAGGAGGCTGTCGAATACAAGTGTGTATCATCCCACTCGCTGTCATCCCGTGTCTCATCCCTTATCAGTGTGCGCATCACATTCAAGGTGAACCACTCGATCATTTCGGTATGTCTACTCGATGGTGTTGATGTTGGCGCGGATATCCTCATGACGAATACCAGGGCGTTCGTTACGTGCAAGTCGTCAAGAGAGCTGGGATCAAGGGTGAGAATCCAATCGTCATGAACGATTGATGATCCGTTGATCGATCTGCTTCCAGTGGACAAATTCGAGCAAATGCTTGGCTCTTATGGCCCTCATCCCCACGGAGAGGCGTACACCAAGAACTTTGATCCCGAGGAGTCGCCCGCAGGTGTTGTCGCTCGCTCAGGTTCATACAGTGTAAGGAGTCGCGTCGTTGACGATGACGGCGAGGTCTATGCTGGTATGTCCTCCCAATCTTTGCGCGCAGTGCTCGTGATCTGATGCTCTGAACGCCCAGACTGGGAATGGTATTTCAAACTCTCAAAAGAGTGGTGAATAATTGGCGTTGGCTTTTTTAATTGGCTCCATTCTCGAGGATCCTTTGGCATATTACAATTTTGTCTTGTCCTGCATGTAATCCCTTTATCTTCTGTTCTTTCTGTATGTCTAAGAAACGTGTGTGGTTGTTACCCGTTCCTGTGACGGTTTGTCTAGTACCACCATGCTGGCAAACAGACTCGCCCGTAAATCACTGCGAACGAGCTTGCTGTCGTGGTCTACGCGAAACCTGGTACAAAAATCCTCCCTCTCAGCGGGAGCAATCACTCTTTACTCGCCAAAGCCACTCGTTCGTTATACCTCCACCGCGACGCCTCCGACGACATGGATCGACCGCTTTCCAGCTCGTGTACGCCCGTACATCTATATAACCAGGATCGATAAACCTATAGGCACACTCTTGCTCTTTTATCCCTGCGGTAAACACCCACTTGTGCCACTCTTCCTCTCTTTTTGACGTTCTACCTACTCCAGCGTGGTCCATCACAATGGCCTCCTACGCGCACGCAGTGCCGTTCACAACCTCGCTCACATATCTCGGCCTGTTTGGTCTCGGTGCGCTTGTCATGCGCGGCGCAGGCTGCACCATCAACGACATGTGGGACATGCACCTCGACAAGGCAGTCGGTCAGCCCCCTCCCCCGCCGCACCAACGCGCCCTGACGCTGCCCCAGACAGGACGCGCAACCGCCCGCTCGCGCGCGGCGACATCACGCGCCGCCAGGCGCTCGCCTTTCTCGCCGGCCAGCTCACCCTCGGGCTCGGCGTCCTCCTCCAGCTCAACACGTACAGGTGCGCCCCGCGCGGCCCCCTCGTCCCGCGCTGACACCCCGCAGCATCCTCCTCGGCGTGTCGTCCCTCTCGCTCGTCACCATCTACCCACTCATGAAGCGCGTCACGTACTGGCCGCAAGCCGTGCTCGGTGCGTGACACACCGCCCGCGGGGACGGCGCGCTGACGTAGCCCAGGGCTGGCCTTCAACTGGGGCGCGCTCCTCGGCTGGTCCGCCGTCGCGGGCACCGTCGACTGGCACGTCTGCCTGCCCCTCTATGCGGGAGGGGTATGCTGGACGTTGGTGTATGATAGCATCTATGCACACCAGGCGAGTCGCGCGCCGGACGCGAGCCAACCATCTCATGTGTGTCCTTCTTTTGCAGGACAAGTCGGACGACGTCAAGGTCGGCATTCGGTCCACGGCATTGTTGTTTGGCGAATACACCCGACCCATTCTAACTGCGCTTTCCACATCGACTATGACGCTTATCAGCTATGCCGGCATGTTGAACGGTCAAAGCATACCATTCTATCTTGGGGTGTGTTTTGGGTCGGCACAGCTCGCTCGGGTGCTACTTTCAACAAATTTCAATAACAGAGAGAGCTGCTGGCGAGGCTTCGTCGGTTGTGGATGGTCTGGATTCTGGATATGGTTTGGGACTTTTGTTGATTATGCGACGGTGGTGACCAGCCTTTTCTCCTAAACAGCTTCTTGGATTCTATGAATAACAACAATTATATGCAATGCTAAAAATATGTAACTAGGGATGAACTGCGAAACGCAAGATTTAAGCAACGGTAGACTCCCGAGGTGCAATACGTTCGAAGTACAAAACAATAGATCATGCCACCATCTTCCGAGTCTTAAGCCAACAGTTAAAAGTCACAACAGCGAGAATCCAACAAAAAGCAAAGCACGTAATCGCAACTGCGACATTCAGGAACATCATCATGTCTATCCACGGATCATAGTCAGAATTTACACTAAGCGAGCAAAAATACAACTGACCATCACGCCCTTTCCTCATGGCTGCGAGCGTAAGCTCTTCGGTGCTGAACATAAACATCAGACCACCACATGCCAAGAAGAAACTTCCTAGGGCTTCCGTGGGTGGCCGAGAAGGAAGCACGGACTTGGGAGGACCAAGCCAAAGGAAGAAATATGTTAGGCACCTAATCACCGAAAACCCGAGTAGCAGCCAACCCCAGAGTTGGTGAACTTGGACCTGAACACTTATGAGATATCGCTGAACACACCTACCCAGCCACATCATACCTGGAAGACGTAAGCTTGCGCGTGGGCGCTCATGGCGGCACCTGTTACACCGATAACTAGGGCCGGGAATGGGTTGAAGCTAAATCTGTAACTGGGTGGCTCTGCAACAGTGGTCTGTCCTGATAGGGAAGCAGTTGCAGAAGCTGCTAGCCAGCGCCGTACACGCCTAGATTCTAACCCCATCCCGACAAGACCCGCAAACCAAAACATAACCTTGAAAGCAATTGGCGTTGGATGGGAAACTGTAGGTAATGAGTCTACGTACCGCGATGCTGATATGCTGTACCTGCTTTGTCGTATAAGGAGCTCCCGGTTCGATCCCAAACCTCTCCATCCAGGTGTTGGAGATTCCGTAGAGAAATATGACAGTGGATTCCACGAATTCTGCAGAGACAGTGTTTCCGATTGGTGAAATATTCCACGCCCAGCCCATCTCCGCGTGCGAGCCCAAGAAACGGGCAAAAGTGAATAAACCATAGCACCAAAATATTCCGCCCTCTAGGGATAAAGATGGTTAGCAGCCAAAAAAACCATGTTCTGTTCTTGTCTTACTGATGAGATGGGCGAGACATCCATTAATGTAACTTTCGCGACAGCCACCTGTGTAGATGACAATGCCAGACAGGACCATTGCAAAACCGGCGAAAACGAGGAACCTCTCGAGAATGGCATATACGGTCTGTAGGACGCGGCGGACCAAAGGTTGTTTAGCACGAGGCATGGGGGTGACTACGATATCGCGAAGTGTGTCGTCAGAATGCCTTGGAGATCGCGGCGAGTCAGCGTCAAAAACAATCTCGTTGCACGAGGAAGGCATTGGTTTGGGGTCATCATACTCTTCGGGCTCTGAAGCAAGTCCAGAATACTCTAATGAAGAAGGATACGTGTCTTTGGGGCCTAATACCACTGAGCGCCAAAATTCCTTGACTGAAAATTTCGAAGGGGTAACAGCGAAAGCATAGAGACGAGTAAAGAAGGCGGCAATGTCAACAGCGGATAAAGTTAGGCTGAGAAGCAAAACCACATAGCCGTGGGAGGAGTGGGTAGAACCCTCATACCTGGTGGCAGCGGTGAGAATGATGGGAAAAGGTCACGGCAGCAATCACTTACATATCGGGAGTGAGTTTCCTGTACAGACTGCTGGTGGCGCAACCGAGAGCGGCGAAGACGTAGAATGAAACCATGACCAGCCCATGATAAGAATGTTTTACAGCGCGGAGGGCGATTCCTGAGTAGACATGAACGGGGAATAGGTGAATAAGAAAGAGAGCACACCTGCGGGCAATGAGACGAAGAATGCAAGGGACATGAAGACAGCATGGAGTGTGATGAAACCGGGGTAGCGTGCAACGTTGGGATCGTGATCTTCGATGTCTATGGACCAATAAGAAGGGGGAGTGGGAGGATGCCATTTGAGGATCTCGGTCTCGTTAATCTCGACCATGGGTTGGCCAGAGTGGTGAATGTGGGTGCCGTCGCGGACATGAATGGATAAGCCTGGGGCGGGTGAGCATACGGATAGGGGTGCGATGAGGAGCGCGATGAGGAACGCAGGGAGGAGCGCGGACGCCAGAGCGGAGGGCCGCATGGCTGGGCGCGATGGAGGGCGGGAGGGTAAGAGAGGCGAGGAGGGGAAGCGATGCTTATGAACGTTTGGTGAGTCCGACAGCATGACTCATGACCAAGCATATTGACGTCAGCTCTGCCGACGACCTCTTCCATTTTTGGAAGGTAGTAATATGTCTTGACTATGTCAAAACGTGGCCGAGAACAGAGACTCGTCCTCAAAATCGACTGGTTCATCCTGTCCTATTGCTGTCTCATGGTGCGAACAGTCTCTATATTCGCACCGCTGACAGAGATACCCAACCACGTCTCAGTACTTTACAAATTGTGCGTGCTTTCCTGTTACACCCGACGTGATCATGTCATCCTCCCAGACCTTGATCGAGCGAATGTAAACAACGCATACGTCTCCGGAATGAAGGAAGACCTCGACATGCAGGGAAACGAGTTCAACGTTGCCTGTCTTCTTACCCTTCCGCGACTTCCTCACATTGCCCTCCAGGTCATCAACACTACGTTTACTTGCGGCTATATCGTCGGAATGATACCAAGTACTTGCCTTTCTTCCCTGCTTTCACTCTCCCTGCCTTATCCTGTCCTCAGACAACTTGATGCTGCAACTCGTCCCTCCTCGAATCTGGTTTCCCCTCATGCAAATACTCTGGGGCGTGCTCACTTTCTGGTAAGTATGACCCCCTGTAACCGCCGCACATCATTTCAATCATTGCAATTCAGCACTAGCGTGGTACAAAATGTTCAACAGGTGCTCCTCCCCTCACCGTCAGTCACCCATACTCACCCATCCTTTAGCTCTACGCAATCAGATTTTTACAGGGCATGTCAGAAGCTTCTACTTTTGTCGGTACTCATTACATCCTTGGCTCGTGCGTTCCTTCCTCTCCAACTAAGGCGCCATGATACCCCGTCCGTCAGTTGGTACAAACATAGTGAACTCGGAAAACGCTCTGGAATATTCACTAGCTCAGGCTTGGCTGGGACACTGTAAGCGCTCTGTCGGCATCTAAACGTCATCGTTCATCCGGCATCAAGCTTTTCGGGAGTTCTTCAAGCAGCTGTCTATCAGTAAGCGTATTCTTTCGTTGACGACAACTTTGCCGATGTCCTATCAGGAACCTCGGTGGTGTTGGCGGACGAAGTGGTTGGAGATGGCTGTGCGCACCATCTCCTCTTTCCAGTGGTGTGCATTCCAATGACGACCTTGTAGTTTCATCATCGACGGTGTTATCACATTGCCAATAGCACTCTATGGCTTTCTTGTCTTTCCGGACGTTCCCGCGACAACAAAGGCATTCTATCTTACCGAAGATGTTCGTCAAGTTGACGTAAAAATCTGCCTTGTCTGACCATCATATCAGGAACGGCAGCTGTCATATAACCGCCTAAAACACGATCATGATGTCGTGCGGCACCGGCTATCTTGGAAGCTCGCCAAGCGAGTTCTCACCCGCTGGCGGTGGTATGCCTGCAGTCTTCTGGTCAGCTCCGATGGATGTCATGCCCACTACATCCTAACCCCTCTTCGCGCAGTTTGCCATCTCGGGTGAGACAGAGAGCTTTGGCTCAAATAATTTGATGGGCCAATGGCTCTCTGCTATCGGAGGCTACTCGGTTGAACAAGTCGGTCAGTCGTCTCAGGCCCGGCTGCTGCGGTCTGCTGACTCGACACAGATTATTATCCCTCAGGGGTGACAGCTTTTGGGATCGTGTCCACGCTCGTCTGTGCTGCGTGGACGGATGTCACCCGAGCTCGATGGTCGGTCCTGGTGTACATGTGCATTTGCTGCACGACCGCTGCCATCTGTATCCTAGTATGGAGCAGTCCCACGGGCCTCAAATTTTTTGCCTATTGCAAGTGGAAGGGTTTTTTTTCTTGTATGCGATCACTTAGCCCGCTCTCAGACATTGCAGGTGCCGCATATTCTGGACAAGCGACAACATTTGCGTCAGTGAGCAGGTACATCTCCGTCATTCTCTACTCACGCTGTGCAGATGGGCCAACCAGATATGCGCGGACGACGACCAAGAACGTGCAATCGTCCTTGCATCTATGAAGTATGGGTTTTCTTCCGTTGTTTTTCCGCTTGATTGCTCATCTTGTACATCTCTATCTCGCTTAGTATGTGGAACAATGCGGTGAATGCTTGGTGGCCATTACTATTCTATCCGGCAACGGACGCACCGCGTTTCACAACAGGGATGATAACGATGATATGCACGTGTGGGGCGACGTTGGGCATTACTTGGTTAATGTGGTACCTGGAGCGACGCGAACACCGGCGAAACAAGGAAACGACAGACCTGGTCACCACTTGACCCAGAAGCCTTGCTGTACTCGTCCTCGAGGGCATGATGTATCCCGACAGTCCTGTCATTTAAGCTATGGATACACATATGACAATCACTTGAATTTGGACAGGCAAAGAATGAAAGTGATACCACATTGCTGGTAGGCACAGCAAACCAGGATGGGGACATGTTGGAGCGACGTCCTTTGCTGCCTATCAATAGTAAGATAAGAAATAGAAAAGATAGCAACATCTCGCTCGACAGCACGAGGGATTATCGGGATGTATGGAATTAAGACCAGCGTTCACTCCGGGGAAAGAGGGTAAATGGGTATCTGAGTCAAGATACTTTGAGCATCAATCCTACACACATAGGCAGCAAGGCCAGGTTGCTCACCCAAGACAATTGGCGAAAAGACATGGCCAGCACCAAACACGCCACCGATTTTTCCGCAACATCATTGTTGATAAACTTGTGGGGGAACATGGGGTCCGGTGTTGGCAGGGTCATGCGTTGGTTCGGGAAAAACGGGAGGAACGGGTTTGCGATCAGAAAACTTGCGCGTCAGATTCGCACCACCCTGAGCAGGTTGCAAGACTGCGGGAGGCGGTGGCTGATAGGGGATCGGAGGAGGCGGGCAATACGAAACTGCAGGATACTGTCCAGAACCCTGGGGACGATAGTCTTGCTGAGGTGCATACGCCAACTGCGCCATGCCATAACCATAGCCATGGCCGTGGCCCGACGAACTCACGCTCAGCCGGCGCTTCTCCATCGTCTCTTCGTGGCGTTCGTAGAGGGCCGTCGTACTAGGGTCAAAGGAAACGGCGGCGGCGAATTCACTTTCGAGACGATCACGGCGGCGTTTGCGGATGGTCCAGCTGACGAGGAGGAAAATGATGACGAGAATGACGACACCGACGAGGGTGAAAACGCCGCCCTCTAGGGAAGGGTCCTGCAAGAATGATGGGTGGGAAGAACTCGTCGCGGAAGCGGCTGGTGGGGTGCTGGTGACATAGACGATGCTAGTACCGTCAGAAGAGGTAAAGACAACGGGTGCGGATGGAGTTGGAGTAGGTGAAGATGGCGTCGCGTGCGTGGTCGAAGTGGGCGAGGTGCTAGGAGTGATCGATGATGCCCTGGCCATTAGTCAAGGGAGTAGGTAATGAAATCCAAGAACTTACGACGGGGAAGAATGGGAAGTGGTTGTCGAACCAGCCGAACTAGATGATTGTGTCAGAGGAGAACTTGATGTAGAAGAATGTGCCGACGAGTCGGTTGTAGCACCACCACCACCAAAGAGACTGGTGATTCCGCCAATTATTCCACCGTCCGAAGTCTGGGAAGCTGCAGAAGCAGAGGTGCTGCCCGGTGACGGGCCACTGCTAATGCGATGAGGAACTGAACTCGCGAGAGACGGCGGTAACGCACACTAAACCACCCAGGACTGGAATTGAGGAGACAGTGAGGTGAGTGCAACACACCGATAGGCAGGCGACTTACCTCCAGAAAGGCCCTGCCTTTTAGCGATAAAACGACGGTGAAAACGATGGTATGGGTTCATGACTGGGCCGTTTACAAAAGAATGGGAATGAAGGAAGGACTGGTGGTTGGTCAAACGGAGGGTCTATGATGGTCCGTTCATGAGGTCAAGTTTCACTCCACAAGTTGGCATCGCAACACAACTGCCAGAACGTACAACGCTACGCGTGGAACCAAGAAATCTCAGCGACTCGACCTCGTCACCAAGCCATAGCTCTCTCCAGCCGTCCTCTCCATAATCTCCCTCAGCGGTCCCAGCAGTCGTGTAAAGGACGGCGCATCCAGCGCCGCAACCTTGAGTTTCGGCCCAGATGGATCAGCCCGGTGTACCGCACTCACTGTCGCAGCTCGTGGGGCGAGTCGGAGTAAAGATAACTCTGTCGCATGACCGTAAAGTTTCATAGACATGTGCAACATGCTGGCTCACCTCCAAAGTAGTCTCCCTTCTTCAGGTGACCGACGATAACCTCGTGCCATTCTTCTTCTTCGCCCCGCTGCTTTTTGGTAACAACGGCCTCTCCCTCCTCGACAAAGAAAAAGGTATCCCCCATCTCGCCTTGGCTGACGACTGCCTCCCCGTCAGGGTATACCCTGCTCACAAGTGCATCCGCAATCTTGCTTCGTTCCCCAGGCTCAAGGGATGAGAGCAGCGGAACCGTTGACAGGAAATGCTCGTACATGGTCCGTCGCCTGTGAGCAGCCTTCAGAATGATCGTGCGGAACGTGGTACGGTCCAGCGCCCAAACGGTGGACGGTTCAATAGCTTGTACGGTCGCTGCGCGAGGGTGCCCATACATCAGGGCAAGCTCCCCGAACGAGTTGCCCGGCTTGCACTCCATCACCTTTCGTCCATAGACTGGGTGGTAGCCAGGCTGGACGAACTTGTCGGCCTGGGACGACATGGTGGACGAAGGGTTGTCAGTAAGCCATGTGGGAGGCAAGGGTTCGGGATGGATGTAGCAATAGAAAAGTCCAGATTCGACGACGTAAAAGTATTCTCCTACGTCACCCTGTCGAATGACGACTTCATCCTTGTCCACGTGGCGCTCCTGCATGGCGTTCAACACACCAGTTTCCTGCTCCTCATCAAGATCACGGAATATGAAGTTGTTCGCGATGGACGCCTTGATCCGGCGAAGTTGGTCGGGTGTTTTTGGATAAACGAGGAGAGGGTCGTCGTGGCCACTGTCGACGGCGATGGGCTCTGCGCTGACAGATGTGCGACGCGCCAGGATGGTGGCGGAGGGTGCGTGTAGGTAATCATTTGAGCTCAAGGAGAGAGAATTGGACATGGTGGGCGTGGAAGTGATGTCGAACCGCGCAAACGAGTTGGAGGGATCGGCGGTAAGGGGAGAAGTGGGAGGCAGCTCACGACCGTCGAGGGTGAAGGTCGGTGGGCCCATGCCATTGGTCACACCGTTTGGATCTACGGAAAGCAGAGCGTTTCCGGGCACATTGAGTGTACCGAAAGGGCTGTGAGAGAAGGTGGTGTGGTAGGCTGATGGGCGTCGCTGTGCGGCGATGTTCGTGAACGGGGAGACTAGCGTTGGGGTCTTACTGCGGGGGAGACTGACGGGCGTGTCAACGTAGAGATCGGCTGGAAGGTGCTCGTAGAGGGCACGGTGGTTGAGCGCGTCTCGAGTGCGGGTGCGCTGCTCCTCCAGGCGCGACTGGAACCAGCTGGCGCAGAATTGGAGCGCATCTTTCGGCTGCGCACGGTGCACGTCGCGAGTGAGGTCGGCGACGAGCGAATCAAACGTGGACATCGTCATAGACAGCGAGGACAAAGCTCCCCGCTACAGCCTTTGTTTCATCTTACAACGCTCCCACGTTCACAATGCTGCGTACAAAAC
Organism: Phylloporus scabripes; assembly: GCA_038090435.1. Taxonomy (NCBI): domain Eukaryota; kingdom Fungi; phylum Basidiomycota; class Agaricomycetes; order Boletales; family Boletaceae; genus Phylloporus; species Phylloporus scabripes. The sequence continues at coordinate 67,266 of JBBPMS010000034.1, read as the reverse complement.
AACAAAATTCTAACACAAGAATATCACCTCGAATGCTGATACTGCGCGGCATACCCGGGGGCTCCGTAGCCCTGCTGGCTAACATGCGCCGCCTGCGCTTGTGCATGCGCATGAGCAGCCTGTGCTTGCGCCTGTGCCATCGCCTGCGCCTGGATGCGCGCAGCATCCTGCACAAACATCGGCTGCGCGTGCGGAGGATACCCAGGTTGTTGGGCAACGAGTGGCTGTCCTGCCTGCTGCACTATAATCTGTCCTGGCTGCTGTTGCTGCTGAACTTGCGACTGTGGCGGATGGTGCGCATGCGGGTGAGCATGATGAGGGTGGGGAAAATTGAACTGAGGTGGTGGCATCGATCCTGGCG
>JBBPMS010000034.1:32038-62114 GCA_038090435.1 Phylloporus scabripes | reverse complement strand
TATACCAACTCTGTCCTCTGTTGTTTCAGATGGGCCAGGTTTCTAGACGGCCCAACATATTTCCCTGGAGCTTCTGATCAATAATATCCATTGCGGTAGGCATTGCCTTGGTTGTTCTTATGTATCCAGGAATGGTGAATGGGTTGAAGTAATGGATCTGACCTCATAATGCAAGTGACCTTTTGATCCAATTCATCGTCAGCCACCTAATTCAAGCAAGTCTTGTTGCAGGGACATATGAGAAGTGAGAAGGATGTCGAGATCCCTGTATTTACTAGGATATTCCGTTTTGGTTTGGTGTCGCCATGCTAGGTGACTTCGAGGATGGGTATCTACTACTTTCCAATTGCTACAAGTAATCTCGTTTCGCACCGATGATGACATCAGTGCCACGTGACCAAGTTCAATTAACCACGTGATCGCGTGTTGAGAACGTATCATCCTGACGACGACGCTTGTAGCGGTATCTCATGTGGTCATTTTATTCCATCCTCCTTCTCGCTGGGCATGCGGTTGCCCAGCTGCCTCTCCCAGATCCTCCATTTATACCTCCCAATGCTTCGGCGGGTGCAGTCTCTTCTTCAAGTGTTATCCCAAACTCCCAGTGGTCAACATTGCTTGGAGACCTTCTCTACTTTTATGAAGCGCAACGTAGCGGTCAACTCCCGGAGAGCAACCGTGTCAAATGGCGTAATAACAGTGCCCTTTCTGATGGCGAAGATGTCCATTTGGATTTGACTGGCGGATATTACGACGCAGGAGGTACTATCCGAGTGACATGCGTCAAACTCTCCTAACCTCTCTTAGATTACATCAAATGCACATTCCCATTGGTGAATGTCTCGCTCTGCATTGACTTGCCCGTTTATTCACCATTGCCTAGTCTTTCACACTCATGTCTATATGTTGGGGAGCGACCGATTTTGGCAAGGGTAAGACTCGGCTTCTGGTTTTGCACTCGACTGTAAAATTCTTTGTATAGGTTATGACCTAGCAAATCAAACACCATACCTTGATGCTATGTTGCGATGGGGTCTAGATTGGCTTACGAAAGTGAGGCAACCCTCCCTCCCTTACCTGAGGACCCCAATTAATGTATTTAATTCAAAGGCACATCCAACAAACGATACTTTGTTTGTTCAGATATCTAATGGTACTGAGTCTAGCTTCGGCTTACCTTTGTTGGCTCATCGGAGTATCCAGTTGAGGTGGACAACAACTATTGGGGAGGTGACCAGAGTATACCTGGCCCGCGCACATCGTATCAGATAAATACTACGAGGTGAAGTTGTTTTCAGGTGTTAACCTTTCCATCCCTTTGACTTTCGTCAGTCCTGGAACGGACGCTGCCGCTGGTGCAGCGGCAGCCTTTGCAGCTTGTTCTAATCTCTACCAGAATCGCATTTTCTCAAATTCTTATTCGGGACCAGCAACACTTCAGAATTCCACATATGCAAGCTTGCTGCTACAACATGCACAAGCACTATATACTTTCGCCACAAGTTCTAGGAAGGTTGTGTATCAGGAATCAGTTCCCGAAGCGGGCGATGCATATCCGTCCTCAGGGTTCGGCGACGAACTTGCTATGGCAGCATTATTCCTCTCCTGGGCGGCAAACTCTTCTTCCCTATTCGATGAAGCGGGATCTTACTATTCACAGTACGATCTGGCTGGCTACAAGGGTAGCTTCAACTGGGACACAAAGACTCCTGGAATCCCTGTATTGTTTGCACAGATTGCGCAAGCAGATCCTACCTTTGGCAATATCTCCACTTGGCAAGGCGAGGCAGAAAAATATTTCGACGAACTTGTATACGGAGGTGGTGTTGGGTATACTACTACTGGTATGATTTCTTGGTTTACACCTGGCTGGCACTTCACGATTCGACAGGCGGTCTTTTGTACTACCCAGGAGACTCTGACAGTGCTAGCCTCAATCCCGCCCTTAACGCAGCTATGCTGCTCAACAGATATGTTCCGCTTGCTACGACACAGACGAAGAAGCGAGACTACTATGTAAAATATTTTTCACCCGTCTGTTGCAGCGATTAATCACTGGACACCAGAATTTCGCGAAGAGTCAGGTCAACTACGCCCTGGGCAATAATCCCATGTCTGGTAATCTTTGTCTTCGGGCCTTGAGTTGACTCAGCCTGATACATATATCCCTTACATACAGTTCCCTACGTTGTCGGTGTCAATCCTAATTCGCCGCAAAATCCGCATTCAGCGATGGCGAGTGGCGGCAACAATATCAGTGACATCAACAACGATCCTCCTCAAGAAGCTTATGTTTTGTATGGTTCCGTCGTAGGTGGACCTGACAAGTATGATCGATACTTTGATATCCGTAATGACTGGCCCGAGACCGAGGTTCGCAGATAGGTTCATGAGGCTGTTTCAATACTAATATGCTTTTTAGCCCGCTCTGGACTACAATGGCCCGATGCTGACTCTTGCTGCCATGCATGTCCTCAACGACAGTTCGGACCCATACTATACGTCGTTGCAGGCTGGCATCTATGCGTCCAAGCGGCCACAGGGTATGCCATGTGATGCAGTTTACCAACAAGGCTGCAGTGGTCCACAGCTTAGCCAAGGTGGACAGATCGCAATGGGTGTTGTTGTTGGGGGTGCAGGTGTTGTAATATTCTCATTGGTCGGGTGGTGGGGGTGGTTACTGTATCGCGGAAACTATGATCCTTTCTATTAGTCTTGGCAAAAGTCATACTGTGCATGTTTCCAGAATACGCGTGTTGGTTGGGATCAAATGAATTGAACCTAAAACAAACTACGATTTCTAGTAAGATATCATATATGCAGCATCTAATCTAGCAAAGGCTCTAGCATGTAGTCAACATTAGCCCCTACATAACCCAACATGCGAGTGCGAATCCTCTATACTTTTTGAGATGGTATTTTCCAAAGCAGATTCCGAAAATTGCACACGATTCAATAAACCTACGCAACAAGATAAGACAACTAGCGCACGTAAACGTGAATGCACCTACCTCGAGCACATAGCGTTCCTCTTCTTTCAAGGACTCGAGAAACGCGCCCGCCGAATCTCTCGTCATGCCCTGATGTTGCACCAACGCACCCACCAGCGCTTCGTACACGTCCGCAACGGGCCACGTGGGCCCACACAGATAAAACACGCCGTCCGCACATTTGAGCTCGCGCGCCAGGCATTCAGCATCTTCCAGCATCTTGTGCTGAATGTAGACCTTTTTGGGACCGTCGCGGGAGAAGGCCAGACCCGCTTTCGTGATGGTCTTGTCGAGGATGTAGGCCTCGATCTCCTCGCCGTAGAGGAATTCTTGGTGTTGATGGCGAGAACCAAAGTAGTAATACGTTGGGCCGACTTTGATGCCTTGTTGGGAGAGCCATGCGCGGTGTTGGAGGAAGGCGCGGAACGGTGCAGCACCAGTACCAAGGCCAGCCATGATGATAGGTTGACTGTCATTCGGTGGCAACTGTTGCGTGGCTTAGGAGTGGAAAAAGTATGTATGTCGAGTACGGCTCACCTTCATGACACTGGGTTTGATCGAAACCGTTACCTTCTGTCCAACCCTGAGTCCGGCGAGATACCGAGTACACTGCCCATAACGGGGTTCCCCTACCGTCTGTTCAGTGTCTTTCAAGCAGATAGCAACAAAATTATTCACCGCTCGGGGTTGTCCACTCAACCGCGACAACCAATAAGTCTACGCGATCACCCACGACACTTTGTGCACTTGCTATGCTGTAGTGTCTAGGCTTTATGTCACCAACTAACTCGCAAAGTTTCTCGATGCTCGGTTTTGCACTGGAATACCGCTTGAGAATATCGACAAAGTTGACTGTGTCCTTTTCGTTGAGCTTTTTGAAAGTCGACGAGCCTTCTGGAGACCCGATGAACTGCAAGGAGAGCTTATCCACACGTTCGTCAGCATGTTGCGCGAGGTCGGCATAGAACGATTTAGGTGGTTCTCCAAAAAGATCAATCTGTTGTTGAAGGGCTTGGAATATAGTACGGCTGTGCATTTTCTCCCCGCCAGGCACAGGGAGTGTGATCACCCGGTCGGGATCAAGACCATACCATCCACAGAAGTCCAACACATCCTTTGCATCATTCCAACCATGTACTCCGAGTGCCTCTCCAATGGCATATTTGAGACCTGTGCCTTGGGTGTCGAATTCGAGGTGGAACACGTTACGATCGTAGTCAAGAGGTGTGAGGCGGCGATTAACGGTACAAGTTACTAGATATGTACGCTCCGGGATCTCGGGACGGAGGGACGGGATTTGTGGGAACTCTTCAGTTACTGGCGGTAGGTGAAGTGGGGAAGTGAAAACCGAGGGAAACAGAAGGTGCTTGGCGGCCTCATGCCAAGAGTGAACCGTCGAACCATTGTAAACCGTCTCGGTGCCGGTATCAACTGCGATGGTATTGAACCCGAAGGGTCTGAGTGTGGGTAAGGTATCCGTGGACAACTGCAATGATGATGCGTGCTTTTCCGGTAACTTCACTTGAAGAAGCGATTCCCAGGTACACTCATTTAAGTCGGAGAAAGTGTCTTCACCCAAGTCCTTGGGTACTAGTCCCAAAACGAATTTGCGAAGGACTGCCTGGTTGGATGCCTTCCCAAGGTATAGCCTCAAGAATGCCAAATAAATTATAAGGTCTTCAGCGGTCTCCCTGATCTCTTTGCCTTCGCATAGCTTTGATGCTATCGTCTTCGCATCAATAGTGTACAACCGTATTTTGCGCTGCGCGACCGATGCCAATACATGGGCAGGAACACTCCCTAGCAAATCAGCGCTCGACCAAGATGTGACGACGAGGACTGCCGACCCCGGTTTGGCGCAGTCTAGGACAGAGTGCGACCCGAGCAATTGAGGTTCGATAATGCATATGAAATCCGCCAGAGCGCTTCGGTTCAATGGTAATGCTAAAGAGATGGGCAGGAAATTGTCATTGCCTTTCTTTGGAGAGAGGATGATACGATCTGCGGTAATCCCACCCACTCTGCTGAACACGTCATGGTCTGTCAGTCGACGGATGGAGATTCCGCGCGCGAGAGTCTCAGCGACGAGTCGATGGAAGAAAGTGAGGTGGTTTGATGGAGTCCTGAGGAACACAAGTTTTGTCGATGCATCTTGCAAATGAAGGTCAGTGGAGACAATGTCGCAAAAGGATGCCAGGTGAGAGCAGAACTGAGCCGGGTCAGACACAAATTCCTTGCTTTTGTCCGGAGTAATTGGCTGGGCACGGATTATTGGGCCTGGACGGGTAGGATCATAAAGAGAGGCGAATACGTCCGCGAAGAGGGGACCACGTGAAGTTTCGGGGGGGACATCATCAAAGACATGGATTTCTTGCGCAGTGGAAGGGATAATGTTCTGAAATTCATCGGCGGCCCACGGACGGAAGACTCTGACAACCACGACTGCCACCCCTACGGTCCTAGAGATCAAAGCCTTGGCAACGAGTGCGAGCTGCCCGTTTAGAAGAACAAGGATGGTGCGCGCATTCGGGTCACCGACGAATTCGAAAGGCGCATAGCCAACCGCGCGGACTGCCTCGGATATAGACAAGCCAGAGACGTCTTTCGCATGGTTGAGAACAAAATCGTGACCTACTTCACGAGTAGCGCTGTGGTGATCAAAGATGTGAACCACGTGCCAGCCAGTGAACTGGTATGCAAGCAACGCGAGATCCACTGATTCTTGTGGGGCCGCAGACAATAAGATCGCGAGGGACTCTGGAAAGATGCGGAATGCAGTGGAAAGTGGGGCAAGGGTAGGGGAAAGAGTGAATGCGTCTCCGACGGGGGTGACTGCAGGAACGTGTATGATCAACCTGCTACGGGCCGAGGCAGCGGGCAGATAGGACAGAGATGCCGCCATGGCAGCCAAACCAGTTGGGGTAGTGTAGGCAGTAAGAACGGAACCATTGATGGTGTCCTGGCTGGTGCCTTCGGACAAGCGGCCGACGAGACTGAGGCCAGCGCCAGGCCTTGTCTGGAGAGGAACGACGGATGCGGAGTGATCTCGAGAGGCAGCCCAGGACTTTGTGAGGGTTCCAAAGCCCACCTGCTCTGCGACATCGTAGACATAGACAGCCGAGCTGCAGGAGGCAATGAACTCGATGAGATCTGCAGCGGAGGTAACTTGGGAGGGTGCGGTGGAGAGGGAGAGGACGGACTTGGGGTCGTCGGCGGGTGCGACGAGGGTGGGAGAGGGCGACGTGGAGGGGCTGAGGGAGACCATGACTGGGAGAGCAGAGAGAGGAGAGTCATCAGCCGTCTTACTACACAACTGAGTGTGGGATCAAATTGTGCCATCGTGCAATACCGGATCACGTGTCTAAGGAAACTGTCTACGCCCGTACAGTATTGAACAACCTGTCGCCCTGCAGTCCGGGTCAGAGACGATGCGCACCAGCAGCCAGACAATTACCGTGTCCCCCAGTCCAGGCAAGATCAGCCCATCGTGGGTCAGGCTCGGGTCCACAGCCGCAACCCAGATCTGCTGCAATGTCAGTTCACCGCTCAGCGTTGACGGAGTTGGGGTCTCGCCTCGAGATCTGGATGCTCGGCCTCAATGTGCGCCAGACCGGGCTCTGATGCGAGCACAACGAGCAGCTTTATCTTGCTCACTGTGTCACGTGACACCATGCACGACTGCTCCAAAGGATGCTACCCACCAGGAATTCCCCAGTCAAGCAACATGGACAAGGCTGCAAGCGCCGTCCCACCCGTGGCAACGAGCGGGTCCAGGAGAAACACTGCATCAACCGTTGGATTAGCTGGTAACTTGGAATAATCTAAGCGGTATCAGCATCGAGGCAGCCATCAAGAGCGTGTACGCACATTCAACCGGCTGCAAAGTCACTTTCTCCCGAAATATGCCCAGGTGGTACACCGGTGCTGCCCTGTGCGTCCATGAATGGAGATGCGCGGGTTTGACGACATGGATTGACATACGGGAAGAGTTTCAGTAGTGCGTCCGTCATACCCAAGCCAGCCCTCAGAATGGGTGCTAGGCCAATTTGCCGTTTGATGGCTGTCCCCGTAAACGGTGCAATGGGTGTATTCTATCAGGACCACCTCAGCAAATGTGCGGCAGGGACAGTAGGGTGATCACCCCATGGAATGGTTCCTCCTCGAGATCTCTCGAGGCCTCCACTCCGAGCACGAAGCTGATATCGTAGACACCCTAGTGACCGCTCAGCTTTTTGGTGTCGTCAGTCATGGGGCACTTACTTCACGGAAATCCTTGGGACTGGTCGTGGACAACCGTAGCTGTGATAACCGCGCGTTGACGACGGGGTGTGCTAGAACGTGTCTTTTTCCTCCCATCGCAGAGATAAGGACGAGGTACAAGTTACATTCCATATCGAGTACAAGATCAGCGTCTTTTGTACTCGCACGGCTTCAAAACGCGCCCCCTCGACACAAGCGTGGACCACTCCTGTTCTGATATCACCCCTCTAGCTACCTTTTCGAATTCGAACAGCGTAAAGTAGCTGTTGTGATCGTGCTGTGACGCTGTCATTTGCTGGTAACCAACTGCATGCAGTACCTACAGTGTTCTGAAGGCTGAACCCAATGGAGCTGATCAGCACCGTGAACTCGCCCACGTTTGCAAAACGGCTCGCAACTTCAGCTATCATCAACTTGCCCCTGCTGGCTGTGAACATCCCAATTTAGTTGGATCATCATATGGCGCACCCCGGTTTAAGAATTCTCCATGCCTCGCCAATGCACCGCGGCCAGTTGGTACTCATGAGACTGAGTACACATACCACGACGTCAACGACCTGAGCCTCACCCTGGGTGGACTCTGTCGACAGCGGTTCACTTCCTGGTAACGGTACACGGGAGCAAACGTCCGCTTCGATCACATAGGTCCCGTCGGAGACCAGATCAAAGGACAGGACGACCAAGTTCTTTGGCAAGAGGGCTCGGGCAAGTACAGCATCCCCGCATCCAAAGTCAGCAATCACCGTCCTGACAGGATATGATGATAATTCAGAAATGTAGTACCGAACTGGATTCGATGGCCAGGACTGCACTTGATGCCTAAAGCCAATGTGGTACTGTATTTGAGTAAGCTCCTGCCAAAGATCACCGTCGTTTTCACTAACGTCCTCAAAGATTTGGGGGTCCTCCTTGACCATCTTGACTGCATCGGCGCTGTTCGACTTGTAGAGGGTCTCATTTAACATCCTTGATCGGACGACAACTCAACATAGCAGGCCCCAAGGAGATAGGGACAGACCTGAAACGAGCCCCGTCCAGGCTCTCCCTCAAGCTTCGCTGGAGTGAGGTGAGACCGAGGGTCTCGTGAGCAGCAAGGTCGTTCGTGGAGTGCGCAGCATGCTTCGCGTTTTTCTTCTTAGCCTTGGTGGGGGTGTTCGTCTGCTTGTTGGATGTATGTGAGCGAGTCTTTGGATGCCGATCGCGACGAGAAGGCTGGGAGGCAGACTTGTTCAGCTTTTCCTTGTTCTTTATCTTCGATGATTCACCGCCTGCGTCGTCTCCACCAAGAGAGTCTATCAGTTTGTCGAGGTTGGCTTGAGCAGCGCGAAGTAGGTCCTGCTCCTCAGAGCTAGCGGCGCCGCGTCTACGCTTTTTCGAACGGGGCTGGGTAGAGACTGGTTCGGATGGCACTGACCAGCCAGGAACGTCGAACAAGGCTGGCATTGGTCCAGGTCCAAGCACGGACGCCGCGTTTTTACAGCTTTGTGGGTGTATCCTCACACGCTGCAGCTCAGTCACGATCATGCGTGTCGTACAGGTATAAAGTGGCCTCAGTCCCTCCTGTGCTCTCCCTCACTCCTCGCCGTCGAACACAATGGCCAAGGAGAAGAAATTCGCAAAGTCCCAAGCACCATCCTCTTCTCACCCACCAAAACCACGGACGCCTTTCCGTCCATTGGATTCCGCGCCAAATTCAATGCCTTCTCAGGTAGTATCGTCTTGATCCGATCAGCCAACATCTCTGACTCGATGACAGAACGGGAATGCCCCCGCAATTCTCGGAGAATCAGGACCTAGATCCTCCAAGTTTCTGTTTCGCGTCCCAGCTGACGTGGCAACCGTGAATTCTCTCCATCATCCCCTTTTTATATCACTCAGTTCATCCAGTCGTCGGTCTCCACCCCCCCTCCTTCGAACCCAACAATCACAGAAATGCCTGTCCGAAAGCATACAGTAGACCGTCCTGCAGCATCTGTGCGTCCCTTGCTGTCAATTACGATTCAGCTGGTTGACGTGCTATGTGGATGTTTCGTTTCAGATCTCAGAAAACATGACGAATGGGGCGCTATCTCTGCCTCTATCAGACTCAGCATCACCCTATGTGCGTTCAGAATTGTTCCCGTTAAATGTATCTAACATGCATGTTTCAGGAAGAACTCGCGCTTCTTCATGACAGCGCGACTGATACCAAGGGTCGCAGTCGCGACCACGAACTTAAGACGGCTCCAATAGTTACCCGGGATGCATATGTCGCTGCCGGATACCACGAAAACACGACACAGTATGGTGTGCTTGGCCGTGCCTTGCAGATCTTGTAGGTTGATAAAACTACCTGGATCGCTGCCTGATATACCATATTTCATGTAGCAATAAATCACTGGGTTATTCGCCTGTCGATCCTCGTTTATATATAAATACGGTGAGAACAATGCTCGTATGTCTCTGAAAGCTCAACTTCTCTCCGATTACAGAACGCTCCCTTCTCGGCGGTTGTTTGTGGAGTGCAAGGATCTGGAAAGTCGCACACCGTCTCGATCTTGTTAGAGAGCATGTTTATCCCAAATCTACGTTCTTTGGGATACCTACAGAAGTCTCTCTCGGGCCTCGTACTTCACTTTGGTGAAGGTGGGCCCAGCGCAAGGCCGTGCGAAGCGGCCTGGATGGCACTGTCCGACATACCCGGGGTGCAAACGCCCAAAGTCAAGGTATACGTCTCACGGTCCTCGCTCAACACGATGACAGCGGCGTATGCTCCCCTCGGGGAGCGTGTAACGGTTGAACCACTTCTCCTTAGGAAGGAGGAACTTGATGCACAGGCATTCCTCTCAATGATGGCCATTGGCTCCTCCGAGTCTGCTCCGCTCTATATACAAGGCATTCTAGTAAGTACATATCTATCGTCTTGCTTTTCTGAAGCGTTGACGAATGCTAGTCCATCCTGCGTGACCTCGGTGAAAACTTTAGCTATGACGAATTTATGAAACGATTGGACGAGAAGAAAGAATCATTTAACCCAGCTCAACTGACCGGCTTAGAACAAAGAATGGCGCTTCTAACATCTTTCTTGGATGTCCGCCCTCGCCTCACTCCCCGAACCGATAGATTTACGGCCGGGCAACTTACAATCGTTGACCTTTCTGACCCATTTATTGACCCGGCTTCGGCATGCGGACTTTTCGAGATTGTTACTCGCCTCTTCGTCAGAGCTGACGTTGGGACCGGAAAGGTACTCGTAGTGGACGAAGCCCACAAGGTAAGCCATCCCAAAGCATCCCGCACCGGCCTCCACGAATTTTTGTCGTCTCCAGTACCTCTCTCCCCACAAGGCCGTGTCCGGCCTCGCAAAGTGCTTGCTCACGCTCTCGCGCGAGCAACGCCACCTCGCGATGCGTTTGATCATCTCTACCCAAGGCAAGCCCTCGTTCCTCTGGCCACACCCATGTCCAACGTCCTTCCAACAGAACCGACCGTCGTCCCCCCCGTTCTCCTCGACCTCTGCACCGTCGCCATCCTGCACCGATTCTCCTCCCCGTCTTGGTGGGAACATTTAGCAAAGCACGTCTCGGCCGACATCTCTGCGGACGACGCGTTTGACCGCGTGGTCAGACTAGAGGTGAGACCCCTATTCACGGAAGGTTTTTGGTGCTCATTCGGTTATGTGCAGACCGGTGAGGCTATAGTGCTTGCACCGTCTGGCTTTGGGGTGTTCCCAGATGGACCTTCGATTCCGGCCTCTCAAGGGGCGCAAAAGCCGGTCGTCCCGAGCCAGATTCCAAAGTTGAATCAATTTGGCAGGCGCTATATACTGATGAAGACGCGTCGTCGGATCACCAAGGACGGAGGTGCTTCAATACTCGTGATAGAGTGAGCCGCGATCCTAGCTTCGCGTTTCCCCTCAATGGATCGAATGCAGAACAGAATATCTCGTATGATCTAGCACATTCTCCATCGACATGTATGAGATATATAATCTAGAACAATGCACAACAGTAACATGAACATTAGGATACGGTGCGTGGGGTTCGATATAGTAGGCTGCAAGATCATGTGTCCCTCGCCATATTACACTACGCACAGTTACGTCGTCCTGGGGAAGAATACAACATACAATGAGAAAGATGTGTATCGCAGAGGCATGAACCCAGCTGGTGGGCCGTGGGACAGTCTGGAACGATGACAACCACAAAGAGTGACCTAGGTAGTACAGTAAAATGAAAGGTTCGATAGTGACCAGCAAGACAGGAGACGACGAACGCTTTACTCCACACGCATCGGACTTCCTGGTGATATAATGGTCTGCGTCACCTGCACCACCCCCTTTGGTTCCTTCTTGTTACGACGCCCGAGTAATGTTGCATTGTCAATGTCAAGCTCGAACCCTTTCGCGCCTCCAGCACGGCGGCCACGATCACGGGGTCCAGCTCGTCCGTCCCATAGATCCTTGTCGATGACGTTTGCGATAGAGGGAGCGCTAGAAAAGTCCACTTTACGTGTTGCGACTGCCCTTGTGTCTACCGAAGCCCCACCATTGGCTTGCCCACGGCGATGGTGAGCCTCTTTGAGTATGGTTTCATCATCTGCATCACCCTCTTCGTCGTCCTCATTCAGACCATGCAAAAAGCCTCTTGGACCAGCGCCGCCTCGTCCGTTGTAGGCGCGGCGACGTGCGCCCTCTTCCTCCATACGATGAACGGCATACGTGATATCGAAGGCTTCTTTCAAAGTCGCCAACCCAGGGGAGCGCGCCGATTCGATTCCACCATGTGCGGCGGTCAAAAGGGGTGAATCGAGTGGTGGAGTTCGGGCATAAGTAGGAGTTGGTGTTAGTAGCGGGGTTGCGGTGCTCGACCATGGGTGTGCCAAGAATTCGTCTATGGTATATCGCTGAGCTGGATCCACGCAGAGCAAGTGTTCTATGAGGTCCTTGGCTGGAAAGCGATGAGAACTGAGATTACACAACACAAAGAAGATGAACCTTGAGCACTGATGTGGTCCCAGAAGGGACTCAAGAATGTATAGTATCCTCGGGCAACTTTCTCGGTCAAAACACTGATGCTCTCGTCATAAAAAGGAGGGAATCCGCAAAGAAGTGTGTAAAGAACACAACCAAGCGCCCACATGTCGACGCTTTTCGAATAACGTTCATCCTTGACGATTTCGGGAGCGGTATAGCCAACAGTTCCGCATGGTGTCATGGTTTCTTCGTTCCACACTACTTTCGATAAGCCAAAGTCAGCAATCTTGACTCGCCCAATGCCCCCGCCACCGATCCCGGGTATAAATTCGCCCTCGTCTTCCTTGTCTTCGTCATATGGACGCCGTATGAATACCTTGGAAGGGATTATGGGTATTCGTTCAAAGAGCAGGTTTTCTGGCTTGATGTCCCTGTGACAAAGGATCGATAAGGATGACATAGATCTGTGGAAAGACTGACCGATGGACCACGCCACGCTCTTCGTGCAGATATCGAATACCTTGGGCAACTTGTAGAATAACGTGTCTCGCAAGATTTTCACTGAAGTAAGTGAGTTTTACAATCTGGTGGAAGAGTTCTCCTCCCTCCATCACTAGGAGAACACATGAACCAAGCTACTAGATGGGGAGAATAGAACTGCTTACGTTCGAGGACAAGGAAATAGTAGTCCGGTGATTCGGAAAACGACAGTAGCTTGACTATTGATGGGTGGTTCATGCCACGCATTATTTGCACCTCTGCAAGCCATTAAGGAACGGGTCGTCGGCTCCGACTGAGTAAGCGTACCTTTAAGAATATTGGCACGCTTGTGGAAAAGAAGGCATGATTAGTGTCCGCATCATCCTTGGAACAGAAAGTAAAGGTGTCACCTCTGTGATGCGCGGCTTATGCTTAAAGCGAGGGCTGAGATATTTTTCGCCGGCCTTACAGAGGGACGATATGGTCATGCGAAGGCGGAAACCAAAAGGAACGTGAGGGGGGAGGGGGGGGGGGAAGGGGAGTAATATGAACTACTGAGGACAGTCTCTGGCGCAGGTACTTACCTGCGATGCATTCAGTTCGTGCTTTCGAACCACTTTTACTAAGTGACATTCTTAGGCAAGCGAGCCACACTACTAGCGTCGTTGTACTCACCGGCTACTTTTTCGCCTGTTGAAAGGTCGATCGCCTTGTAAACGTTTGAGAAAGCTCCACTAAATGCCGTTGTTACGTCTATGATCGGACACGTATGCATTGTACTGACTCTCCCATCTGGGATATTAGCTTGAAGTTTTCTAGTCCCTTGTATGTGGGCATGTTCGATTTCGCATGCCTACCATCCGATGCAGCAGCCATGTCTGTTTCCGTGTCGACTGCGGAAGGAGAGTGAGAATGTGTAGGCTGCTCTACTGCGGGCTCCGGAGGCGGCGGTTTTTTGATATTCGGGGGTGACTGCGATGGCGGTGGCTTTGAGTACTCCTGGACGTCCGAGTCAGACTGACGAATATTTTGGTGTTTGCGGATGAGATCTGCAACGTGGTAGGGTCGGAGTTGATATTACGGCTTTCCCAGCAGAGGCAGGGGAGACATACTCTTGAATGCGGTCACGACTGCGGGCATTGTCGCTGTTAGAGACGACGACGAGGATGGAGAAAGTGGAGGGAGGGGAAGGTGGGAGAGCTGATGAATGTATGCATACTACTGTACACGTCCTTTTTGTCATTGCAGCCTGTTGGAGCTCCGCACATGACGTCATGCAGCCGTTTTCCTAATCCATGCCTCTTTTGGAACGTGAGAATGCACAAAAATAAATAAAGCGGTTTGTTTATTTTCCTTGTTCTCGATGCAAATAGTGCAGCGTGTAGCATAGTATCAGAGCATAGTATCAGAGACACTTCCTCTCTCCCGGTTTATGATCCTAACAAAAGGTTTTGCACAGGCGTATATCCTACCAAACTCACCGTGCTATGCTTGTGCCTGAGCACAGGGATGTCGCGCGCACTGGTCTTCGGCGTTCCTTGACCTGGATGTCCTTGAGCCGATAGCGAACCAACCCCATCGCTCCTCGAGGCCACCTCCCGCCTGCCTCCTGGATCACGCCGCTCATCATCATGGACTGGTTCGCTTGCATTTCCGTTTGGGCTGCTTGCAATGACGAATACGCCTGCAAATGTAGCTGCGCAGCCATACAGGAACGTCAGCATTTCGTGGAACGAGGTTCGCCGGAAGTCTCCATAAAGAACCGCAGATCCAATGACAGCGGACAACGTGAAAAGGACAAATTGTGTTGGGATAACGATTTTGGCATCAAAACGTTTCAACGCTCGATTCAGATATCGAATCTGAAAGACACCCGTAATGATAAGCACCTACACCAGTGACGATCAGCGGAGCATCCACCCGCAGTGACCAGACTGACTGCTAGGATGGGGTATGTGATCCACTCGGTCATCATTTTCATCCACTCTTTTGTCAAGAGGGTGGAGATTGCTTTGGTCGACAGCACAGTGAATCCGCCTGCCCGCAAGTAAGCCGCGATCAGATCGCGCGAAATGACGACATCGTACCAAAAAGAGCACATAGGCCTACGTCGATCACGACCACGCGCCTTCCAATTTTTCCTTCACTCAGACCACTGAGGATGATGGCAAGGGCCAGGTATACGGCTGTGAATATCACAAAAGGGCGCTGTATTATCGCCTCAATCAGCGCGTCAGGTGTCAACACGGGTGGTGGACCGTCGGATGATGGGGAGGAGAATACCACGGTTGTCGCGCCAATGATGGCAAGTATGATCCCAAATATGTCGCGCTGTGTGTACTCGTTCAGAGCCCACTCCAGAGTCGCACTTGATGCACTTTACCAGGCGAAAGCGTTCATGGAGAAGTAAAGGCGCAAAGAAGCAATTTGCAACCAAAGCAAACTGGAAAACTATTTAGGATGATCACCTTCGAAGTGAAACATCTTACCGTCCCAAGCGGTGCGACGACCGAAGCAGGTGCGAATGCATAAGAAATGAAATTGCCAGTCTCGCCAATGTTCATCAAGACAAAACCAGACCACCTACGTGAACGAGTTGGGACAGGAACCCGAATGCACGTAGATGACAAACCATAGTTTAGAGCGTAGGTAGTCGCTCTCTTCTCCATCTTCAGCCATGTCACTGGCAGGGGCTTTACCTTTATCGCGATGGTTTATCCGAGTGCTCTGTTGGGGAAATACGTCCTCCACAGAGCTGTCTGGAATATTTGCGCGAGTACTTGGTGATTCCGACGAAGAACTACCCCCAAGCACCAACCCCAGAGGCAGAAAGCGTGAAACAAATGGCTGTTTTCGCTGACGCAGTCTTGCTCTTGCAGCAATACTACTTTTTCGGCTTCTGGAGTCATCCCCGGTGATGGAAGGGTTATATTGTGGTAAACCATAGGAAAGCTGGTTGGAGGACCGCTTGGGAATGAGCGGCTGCGTCTCGAATGGGTGATCCTCCGCCCGATGCTGGGCTGCACCGAAACGAGGAGGGACGGACCCATTTCTTCCGTTCATGTGTCGTCCTGATGGCCCGCCCTCCCCTTCTGTGTCTGGTAAACCGTTTTGGCGCTCGCGCTCGAGTCTTAGATGGGCAAGTTTTTGGATGTTGAGAGCCAAAGAAATCAGCACATTTCCAGCGACAGACACGGTTATACCGACGATGGTCTGAAGGGTGAGGTGCGGGAGAACGATACCTGTATCGTCCGGGGACGTCCACGACATTTTGGACCTGATAGTTCGGGGTATGGATAACGGAGGCAAATGTACGTCACCTTGTTATGGGATATTATTCTCACGCATACTCTTTCATACGTTGCAGACTGAGTCGAACGGCCAGCAAGTCATGCGCGTACAACACACTGCACACTCTTTTCCCGCTTTCCCCGTCTACTCGTGTGCATTCATTACTGATGATCATGTCGTCGTCGGTGCTGGGGGTGGCGCCTCAAGAACGGGGATAAAGAACAAGCTGGTATGGTATGTCCACTATGCATCAGAATGCATCTATTCATACCCTCTACTAGAGACTGTTTCGTGTTTCTGAGGACAGACAACTGCACGTTCTGAGCGAGCTGGAACTGGACAAGGACGAGGACGCGCCAATGAGCATGGCCGCTCATCCCGAGGTATCTACGCGTCCAACACCTTGTACATGCGCGGTAATCTGTGGTTGCAGAGCGGGACATTTGTGTGCGGCATCAATAGCAGTACGAAAAAGCTGGAGAATGGGGAGAATGAGAACTGCAGAAAGTTCTCGATAAGCACAGACGAGCACAAGTACATCCTAATCTCTATCCATTACCCATCACTAACCCAGTCAACAAGGATGACACAGCTGGCAACTTGTGGCACGCTCACGTCTAGCAGTGTTGACGATTACCAGGTCCGTGCCTTGAACAACAAAATAAATGACATATGAACTTGACCCCTAGCGCGTGACTGTGCTTTCACCCAATGGCAGACATTTAGTTGCCGCTGGCGCTCATGATGTAATATGTTCTTTCTTCGTGCTTTACAATCGCTCTCAACCATACGCATCAGTTCACTCTCCTCGACTATGGCACCCTTCTCCCTGTGGCTCCCTCTATGGCCAGCAAAGGAGAAATATACGATGCAATGTTCTCCTCAACCCATGTGAGTTGACCTGCTTTTCCATGGCTTTTTATAGACCTCATTGTCCCAGCTCTATCTCGCTACCAATTCAAATATTTTGGTATATGTTCTCCCCGCTCACGTGAATGAGGCAAAGGACGGCGCACAACCTGCATCCCAGCTTCACGCGATTAAAACTATTGAATTGCCTCCAATACCCGCAGTCCCCTCTGGATCAAACGTTGCGTTTCGCGCTATACGGTGAGTCACTACATCCAGCACACTCCCTTCTGGTCACCGTCTCCGTAGAATGCACCCCGAGCACGCAGATACGCTATATACCGTTGTGAATGTTACCTTGCCTCGTGTTAAACATGCGAAGCTTGCCAAGAAACGGGGTTATGTTCTGAAATGGAGAATCATCGAAAAAGATGGTTTCTTTGACGCCAGCATCGAAACAGCACGCAAGGTCTGTGATGGCAACTTGACGTGCTTTGATGTGAGGTGTGTGCTGCTTGACACGTGTAGGCCAGCAGACAGATTGAGATTTTGCAGCTCAAATGGTAGGCTCCTTGCGTTTGGTGCTTCAGATTACAGTCTCGGTGTATTGGACTCCAACACTTTGGCGGTGAGCTAGATCACACAAATCGTGTGCACTTTGAGATTGACATCTGGACCGCAGCCACTACTGTCCATCTTGAAAGCGCACGAGTTCCCGATTACCACGCTCCGATTCAACCCTACCTCAAAGCTGCTCGTATCAGGTGGCGTTGACAGCTCGATACGCGTGGTCAGCATCCCTGGTGACATCAGGAGTGGCCAATGTTAGTTTCCCTCGTTCTCTTATCCCTGTGCTGACCTCGTATCGCAGCGTGGACCACCATTATCTTTATCATCCTCACCACTATACTAGCCATCCTTGTTGCCGTTCTGATGCGGCAGTGAACACTTTATTTAGTTTGATTAGACACCAATCGATACTTTTCCTCTGTTGTACATGGTTAATCATAATCTTCCTCCTCGACCAATTTCCGCTTGACACCGCTGGAAGGCGTGCTGGTCGTGTGCACCTCCTCCATCGCCTCGTCCGCATTGCTCTCATCGTCTTCATCGTCCCCGCCCCCTCCAAACAAATCAGCCTCCTCGCCATTCTCGCTCACCTCCTCCGCCAGCTCTCCCGCGATGATGGGCGCTGGCGTCCCGCCCATCTCGACATCCGTCGGGGTCACAGGGGCGTTCGCGACTGGAATCGCAGCGGGTTCCATATCCGCATCATCCTCCTCGTCCTCCCCGCCCTCCTCCTCGATCTCCTCGATCTCCTCATCGTACAGCCTCACCGTCGGCGGCGGCCTGTTCGGCACGAGGTCAAAGTCGACCGCGGTCAGCGTCTCCGCGGCGGGCGGCAGCCGCACGCCAAACACCTCGGGGACCGCGGGGAGCGGCGTCGCGTTCGTCTGCGACGCGAGCGACACGAGGTACTTTGTCCGAGCGTGTGAGCGTCGGGGCCCGTGCGCGAACGCAAGCGACGCACCTCCTTGGGCACGCGGCCACCGGATTCCCAGCCGACGCGGGCTTGCACCGCCAGGACGAGGTCGTCCATCTCGATTTTGGACATGCCAGAGCGGCCGGCGTGCTCGGCGTATACCTGGGCGTCGGACAGGACTTGGGTCGTGTAGCGGTGGGCGAACTCGAGGAGCTGATGGAGGACGCCCGGCTGGACATCCTGCACAGTGGGTGTCGACGCGATGAGGAGCGCAATCGCCCTGGCGGTCGGGGGCAGCGTATCAGAGGGCGCTTGGACGTGAGGACGAGACATGTCAGTATTGCAAGCCAATTACGGTACAACTACCAAAAAGGTTGTCTACCAAAAAGTACTACGGGAAATCGATACAGAATGTTGGACACCGTCCAAGAAGACGAACAGGGAGAGATACAAGGCTAGGGAACGATTGGATAAAGATCTAAGATATAACCGATATCTCCACCTACGTAGCACATTAATCAGCATACAAGACGTGTTTCTCTGCGCTGTCTATCCACACGCGCAGATCTCGATCACCCTCGAGTCCCACGAACTCGGAGTGGAGACTGTCGCGGTACCGCAGACTGGTTATGCTTGGGCCGAGGCGGGCCTGCACCTTGGTCATGAGCTCAGAGTGCGTTACCTTGGGATGCACACGGATGGCGATCAAGTCGTCCGTGACGCAGTCAAAGATTTTGATCTTGACAAAGGCCATTTGAGAGTTGCCCGCAGACATCGGGGTGGCATTCACGCTGGTAGTGGCTGAGGAATGTGACCGCGAACGGGTCGTGAGGGATGGTTGAGATGAGTGAAGCGACGACGGCGACGACGTAGAATAGTCTGGCCACTGCGTGTTTGAGGTGTTTGATTCATGTGACACTCGCGAGACGTTTGGGAAACCGTTTGACCGTTCGCGGTGAGGCGATGTCAGCTCTCCATTCCGATCGAGGTACGAATTTTGACGACCAGAGACGAGGGTGTCTATTCGTTGGGGGGTAGGACCATTCGTTCTTGGGTGAGGCTGAGGAGGTGGAGTGGGATCCTCGCCGTAATCTGAGACGTCACTGCGATCGTCCCGATCGGAAAGTTTCATCTCTCCGAGAGTATCGCGTACTTCCTCTTCAAATTCGCGTGTGACCTCTGCAGCGTCAATCTCCGCACCCTCGGAAAATAGTGCGCTG
This sequence comes from Phylloporus scabripes, assembly GCA_038090435.1. Taxonomy (NCBI): domain Eukaryota; kingdom Fungi; phylum Basidiomycota; class Agaricomycetes; order Boletales; family Boletaceae; genus Phylloporus; species Phylloporus scabripes. Next base: position 42,587 of record JBBPMS010000034.1, on the reverse strand, counting down.
ATTTCATCATAGCGGGGCTCGATGTCGTTTTCTACATCGCCCGACCTTGCAGAGAGAAAGTTGCGAATGAGTTGGTGTTCCAAAATGTAGGATGCGCCGATGGAGTTGAGGTCGCATAGTTTGCGGATGTACTGATCGAGCTCGCCGCGTCGAAGGGCAGAGATTTCGTCGTCAACTTTGTCTGCGGGGCCAGGCATGAAGGGGAGAATGCGAGCCGAACCAGGATCGCGACCAGCTTCTTGGGGAAATGTGGCGAGGAGGTTGACTTGAAAGTCATAAAAGTCGTTGTAGGACCTGAATATGACGAGCTGTTTGGCTTTTGGGAGGACGTGGGGGTCGTGGGGGTCATATGGCTGAAAGATGGCATCGATTCGGAACCAATACTCTTGATTCTCGTAGTGGAAGGAGACGACGTCTGCGGAGAGAAGAATGCCATCTGGTAATGGGATTGGGGAGGGTGGACGGGGTGCAGGCGCGGGGGCGGATGGGGGAACAACGGCAGCTAGTGGAGTGGAGGCTGGCTCGGGAAGAGCGGGCGGGGTGCTGTTGGCGTAAGGGCTGTCTGGGACGGATTGCTGGTCCTCGATAACGCCGAGGGGGATGCTGTTTTGCTTGTAGTTGATCATGGCTTTCTTCCAGTCCTCGACCTTTGGGAGATCGCCGCAGTCCATGAGCGTGTCGACGTCGTCGATGGGGAGATTGGTTGCGGGGTCGCGGAGCTGGACGAACGAGGCGGGAATCAAGCCAGGGCGGCCGAGCCTGCCGATGGGCTTTGCGACGAACCACTCGCGATTGGACTGTGCGACGACGGAGATGGGATCGCCCGCCTTGGCGTCGAGCTCGTCTGCACGCTCGGCGAGGAAATCGTGGAGGACGACTGCGTAGAATACGCGTGTCTTGGTTGTCCTTTGCTGCGCGGAGGGCACATTCGATGCGCGGATGCTGTGGGGGTGTGAGCGGGGATGGATGAGGAGGACAAGACATACGATGAGTTGAGGACCTCCTCAAACAGGTTCTTCGATACGAGGCCACGCGCACCGGTGACGGGGTTGTGTGCATGGTAGTATGGGCCGGCGTCGGCGGGGTCGCTGGATACGTAGAAGAAGTCGCCCTTTTGAAACGGTAGATGCTGGGGGGACAGGGCGGGGGCGGAAGCGACGGCGCGTATGACCTTTTGGGGCGGTGCGGAGGCGGAGGGCGGGCCGGCGGAGGCGGGGGCGGGGTGGAGGATGGGCGTGGATATCTGGAGGCGGGTGGGCGCGTTGCGCGACTTGCGGAGAGTCTTCATCATCGCATTCGACGAGAGAGCAAGTGCGTGATTATGTAACACACAATATCTCTCTCTCCACCACCATGGCAGCGAGAAAACTACAAAGCAAGTGTACACTTTTTATCTCAATGGCCAACTAACCCCCCGCAGCCGAGATTGACCGCACCCTCAAAAAAGTCGCAGAGGGCGTCGAGCTCTTCGAGAGCATCTACGACAAGATGCAGGCCTCGACAAACCAGACCCAGAAGGAGAAACTTGAGACTGACCTCAAGACACAGATAAAGAAGCTACAGCGGCTGCGGGACCAGATCAAGACCTGGGTCGCAAGCAATGACATAAAAGACAAGTCTCTCCTCCTGGACAACAGGAAACTCATCGAGATGGTGTGTCAACCGATGTCGCAGACGCTGCCCGATCCACTGTTGACCCCCACTTAGCAAATGGAAAAGTTCAAAGCCTGCGAAAAGGAAATGAAGACAAAGGCGTTTTCAAAAGAGGGCCTCACGCAGTCTGCGAAGCTAGATCCAAAGGCGCAGGAGAAACTAGAGGTCACCGCATGGCTGCAGCAGTCCGTTGAGGACCTCACTCTCCAGGTGGAGCAGTCCGAAGCGCAGATCGAGTCCCTCCAGGGTGGAAGCAAGAAACGCGGAAAGGGCCAATCGTCAGCAGCTGGTCGTCTCGATGATCTCGAGCACCTTAACGAACGTCGAAAATGGCACATCGGTCGTCTCGAGCTCATCCTTCGCTTACTCGACAATGGCTCCCTCTCTACAGAACGCGTCCTCGCTCTCAAAGAAGACGTGACGTATTTCGTAGAGAATAATACCGTCTGTCCTCCCGTCCATCCGTGCAGAATGTTTCTCATCCACGACACCAGGAAGAGGAGTTTGACGAAGACATGGGTCTCTACGATGACCTCCGCCTCGAGGAAGAGGAGGAAAAATTCGGTTTGGCCAATGACGACAACGATGCCAGCGATGACTCCGGTGAACAAAGCGAAGGTATATCTCGTCATATGTCTGATTACATATTTCCTAACTTGGCAATAGAACCGCCTCAGAGATCGACCAAGAAACACGATAAAGACGAGGAAAGTGTCGCGAGCGGTAGTAAACGAGATGACAGTCCAGTTCAGAAGAAACCTGGGGTGGGCTTGCAACTACGAAGTGAGTGTCGATTCACTGTATACTTTTGACTGTCTAAACGCCCGTGTCCAGAGGCCTCGCTGGTAACAGAGCGTACGAGTTTCGTTGACGTCACATTCGTGCTCAAAATAACACGATCCATGCAGCGAAACCACCCCCAAATCCTAACTTTGCACAGCAGCCCATGTCTAGTATACTGAAAGCGGGTCTGCCAGCACCTCGTCCCCCAGTGATGTTACCTCCCATCCGTTACGCTGCTGCTGCCGCTGCTGCAGTATCGTCCACATCGACGTCGACGACGATACCAACACCTACGTCCCAAGCAGCACCGAGCACGTTGACGACTGCCGCCCCAGTGCCATTAACGGCACCGTCAATAGCACCTTCGCTGTCGCAGAACCTGCCGGATTCACAATTGCTATCGTCGCCGAGTCTCACGCACCCTTCAGTAACAAGCCCGATGTTGTCGTCTGCCTCTGCATCGCATCTGCCAGACGGATCTTTTTACTCGGGGCAAGATTCACCTGCGATCTCAGAGGCAGTTCCGAGCTCTCTGAGTGGTCCCGCAGCATCGTCACCACAGCGTTCCATGCTTTACAAAGGTAGGCTGCTTGGCTCCACGTGTTAGGTGTATTTGGTAAGAGCCTGTACAGAGCCCGTAACCTCGCCCTCGCTAGCAAGGGCTGCTTCGCCTGTCATTCAAGTGCGTTTTCTGTTCATCACCTTCTCACAATTAATGCGTGGCGTAAGCAGCCAGTCGTGCCAACAGATGTTCAACAGCCACAAGCTAATGGTGCCGCTCAAGTAACGCAACTCACCGCACCACAACCTGCAGGAGTTGCACCCTCGCCACTACCTCGGCAAGTTCAACAACCGACTACTCCCGGGCTTCCAGCGTCTTCAAGCACGCCTCTGCAACCTCCCTCGTATCCTCCTGGCGTCAAAGCACCGCCTTCTTCGGAGCAACAAACCACCAGCCAGGAGCAGTCCAACGCAGGCATGCTCCGACCACCGTCAGTCAACCAAGCTCAGCAAGGTCCGAGTCGGCCATCGACGACAACATTCCCAGGGTCGCTGTCAGATCTTGTTGCCTCGTTTGAGACTGTGAAGCAGAAAGGTGTGTTACAAACCCGAGTGGTTGTACGCTCTGATGAGACGTCGGTGTAGCTCCACATCGTATGAACAACCTGGGAGAGGTCCACAAGCTGTTGGAGGGCGGATTTACGCACGCTCCTCAGCCTGTTGATACAGAAAAGTGAGATTGGATGTTACGGAGCAGAAACAGTGACTTAGTCGTATGCAGGCCCAAGTATTACGTCCCGCGACACCCATTCAACACGCCGTCGTTTTACCCCCAGACACCACACCCTGTGTTGAACTCGCCTGCATTGTTTTCTCAAATTGACGTGGAAACGCTGTTCTATGTGTTCTACTACCTGCCTGGCACATATCAACAGTGGGTTCTTTGGTTTGTTTCTGCACAACAGGTCTGAGAACAGTGTCTAGGTACCTTGCTGCCAAGGAACTGAAACGCCAATCATGGCGGTTCCATGTCAAGTACCTGACATGGTTCCAGCGACACTCTGAACCGCAGGCCATCACGGAGGAATACGAGCAAGGCGTGTACGTCTACTTTGACTGGGAGGGCTCATGGTGCCAACGCAAGAAGAGCGATTTCCGCTTTGAATACCGATATCTGTCAGAGGACTAGCTTTTTCATTATTTTATTCTACCCGTGTTTTGCTCGCATTGGGTACTCAATGTAATTTACCTGCAGCGTTTGTCCTTGTCCACCTTGTCTAATGAAATAGCAGACTACCGAGCCATCATGATCGAATTATTCGAGTGCGACGACTGCTCCTAGCGCTTCAAAGGTTGACTTGAGCTTATCCGCGTCTTCCTTTGAGAGGTTTTCCTTGAGGACTTTGGGGACCGACTCGACAAACTTTTTCGCCTGGGAACACGTCCATCAGCCAAACACCAAGGGCCAATTACGGCACGCACATCGATCAAAGTGAGATTAGGGACGAGCGCCTTGACCTCGCGAATAATCTTTGGTTTCGCAGCGGCGTCAAACGAGTTGAGCATGACGTTGAATATCGTCTTTTCCTTGGGTTTCTCCTGTGGACGGGGTCAGACGCCGGGCGCGTGCGCGGAGGGGTGCTCACCTCGGGTGCCTCCTCCACGGCAGGGGCAGGGGCAGGGGCCGACGCCGCGGGCATCGCGAGCTCCTGGATGTTCAGACGTGTCTGGGTAGTGGGTGAGTACGGGTGGGGGGCGGGGGGCGGCGGGGGCTTGCCTTGAGCAGGGCGACGAGGTCAGCGGCTTGGAGGAGGGTGAGGCGGGAGATGTCGTCGACGATGCGGTCTAGGTTCGGGTCGGAGGGCGGCTCGGCGGCGGTGGCCAGCCATCGTGTGCGGCCGGTGCGGGACGGCAGGACGGCGGTGGGACACCGGGAGAGAGAGGACCGGTGAGCCCGAAGAGCGTAGAGAGCGCGACTCTGTGTGTTGTGAGGGACCGGCGCGCGGGGGACGAAAGGGAGGACTTACTGCCATCGTCGTTGCTTTGAAAAGACGGGTGGGTACAAATTTGGAAATGTTGTTGGTGGTTGTTTGAGATGAAGAACAGATTAACCTGTAAGCGAACCCCTTACCGCCTCAAAGCGCAAAGCTGTAAGGTGCAGGTCGGGAATGGTGTTTATCCTGCTCATTTTCTGGTAACGGCACAACAGGTTACATATTGCTTTGGGGCTTCCACCGCCGACAATATTCAGATGACTTGAAACTCGAGATTTGCCATGTGGACCCCTGCGGAATTATTTTATCCAGAAAGCGAGGTGAGTGCGGTAGTACCTTTAAGTCCCAGGTGCCGTCATGTGGGACAGAGACCCCTTGACACGGAAAGGCGGTCCTGGAGCCTTGGAGGGCCGATCACCACATAATTTATGGGGCTACGGCTGCCGTTCGTGCAAACCCGCGGCATTCCCATGTCCTCTTACGAAGCAGTCCGAGCCGTCCAGATAAAACACATCTGTCATGGTCACCCGATTTACAATTCCTCTGCTGCTTTTTCCTCTTACACTTACTCTCACCGCTCCTTTCTACCCCAACGATGCTCACATGGCTCGACCTCTGCCTTGCAGGCGTCGGTCTCTACCTTGTCAACCAGATGTTGGCCAAGAAGCAACTGGCCCCCTTCCCCCCTGGCCCAAGGGGTCTCCCTCTTATCGGTAACATAGCCGACATGCCTTCCGTCAAGCCCTGGCTCACCTTTACTGAGTGGGGCCGAAAATATGGTACCCATCTCCTCTAGTCTCTCTAGCGACTCGTCTGAGTCTCTTCCAGGCGACATCGTCCATGCCCAAGTCCTCGGCCAGCACATCTTCGTCCTCAACAGTGCAGAGGTCGCTATGGAGATGCTCGAGAAAAAGAGCTCCGTGTATTCTGACCGCCCCGTCCTTCCCATGGGCGGGGAACTAGTCGGGTGGAAGAACACACTCGTTCTCCTTCCCTATGGCGACCGTCTCCGCGAATACCGAAAAAATTTCGCGCGCGTGATCGGTAGTCGCGCTGCGATGGATGCGTTCCGTCCCGCCGAGGAAATCGAAACCCACCGTTTCCTGCAGCGCGTGCTTGCCAAACCTGACCAGCTGCAGCAACACGTTCGCCATACCGCAGGTGCCATCATTTTGCGCATTTCCCATGGATACGAGGTCAAGGAACACGATGATCCATTTGTCAAGCTTGCCGACGAAGCCGTTGATCAGTTTTCGAAATCGACCGCGACTGGCGCTTTCATGGTGGACGTCATTCCAGCGTGTATGTCTGTCATGTCTACACGAATCTTTTATTCACGGGTTGGCAGTGGCGCATGTTCCTGACTGGTTCCCCGGTGCGAGCTTCAAGATCAAGGCCAAAGAGTGGCGTGCGACACTGGAGGAGATGGTACAGCGACCCTACCAGTTTGTCAAAGACCAGATGGTAAGCAGATACGACGCGCTGGTAGACGTGGCCGTGACAAGTGCTAGTCTGCGGGTGTTGCATCCGAGTCCTTTGTCTCGAATTTGCTCCAGGGAAGGACGCTCTCTGCTGAGGAAGAGCACATTGTCAGATGGTCGTCGGCATCATTGTATTCTGGTATGTAAATTTCCACTTTCGGATGAGAATATGCTGAGCGATGTGCAGGTGGTTCGGATACGGCAAGTGTAATGCAATTCTTGCACGTGCGCTTCACATATCGCAATACAGACCGTTTCTTCAATCTACTCCCTCTTTTTGGCGCTGACGCTCTTCCCGGAGGCGCAGAAGCAGGCCCAGGCAGAGATTGACGCCGTCGTTGGCTCGGATCGTCTCCCGAGCTTTGCTGACCGCGATTCTCTCCCGTATGTAGAGGCTCTCGCAAAGGAGGTCCTCCGCTGGCATGCTGTTACACCGACAGGTGCGTGTCTTGCCACATTCGTACCAGTCTTCTCACATCGCAGCAGGTGTCCCCCACCGCGTGACCCAAGACGACGTGCATGATGGCTACTTCATCCCCAAGGGTTCTCTGATCCTCACCAACATTTGGTATGCGCCCAGCTACGACCGTCTCCCCTGACCAATGTGTTTTGAACAGGTACATGTTGCACGACCCCCAGACCTACTCTGAGCCCGAGGCGTTCAAGCCCGAGCGTTTCCTCGCTCGCCAGGGCAAAGAGCCTGAGGTTGATCCGCGCACCATATGCTTTGGATACGGGAGACGGTGCGTCTTCCTTGGCGGTGGCGAGCCAGGCTGACCTTGACCAGTATCTGCCCTGGCCTGCACTTGGCGGATGCGTCTGTGTGGATATCGGTCGCGATGTCGCTCGCGGTGTTTGACGTGTCCAAGGTTGTCGAGAACGGCGTGGAGGTCACGCCAGAGATTGACCCGTCGACGGGTACCATCAGGTGGGCCGCACGCTCGACCGTTGGAGAGTGCGCTCATGTCCTGCAGTCACCCAAAGCCGTTCAAGTGCGCCATCAAGCCTCGCTCAGCCAAGGCGTTGGAGTTGATACAACAAGACCCCGTGCACTGATCTGTCGTAGCGATATATATTTATTATATATGTTGAATTTTATCATGTCCTCGGACGACCGGCCATGTGGTCCGTAGAGTACGGGTCATCCGGTTGATCCGGACTGCGCGAGGATGCGTTCAAGTGCTGCGCGGATTGTTTCGGCAAAGGTGGCGTCGGACAGCAGCGGTGCCTCTGCCACTGCCCGCTCCAGCACAGGGTATCTTTGGCCGCGTTGGATCACGTGCAGAACAAGCCGTCCCACTCACCGGTCCAGCTCCCCCATCAACTCACGGTACACAGCGTCCTGGCTCTGCCTAATCAGCTTGTCGTCCGACCCCAGTCGTTCGCGCGCAATCTCATACACGCGGCTCTGCAAGGCTCCATGGCGTTCCTGCAGGAACATTAGCACAGAGTAGTGCTAATAAGTAGACCTACGCTGCGCTGAAACGCCGCCAGCAGTTCTCGCCGCAGACGGTCAAACTCGCCCGACTTTTTGAATCTGTGTCCATTCAGCGCCAGCCAGTATGAAAAACGGGCCACTCGCTCGTCAATCAGTCGTTCTGGGTTCATCGTTGTTGCAATGGACCACAGCCTGGGTGGCTGTGCCACACCTAACTTGATTATCACCACCAATGTTCCCCCCGCTCAAAAACGACCTTGTCCTCCGCGCGGCCCGTGGAGAGCACACGGAGCGTGCTCCAGTATGGGTCATGCGTCAGGCAGGCCGATATCTTCCAGGTCATCACCCTCTTCATCCCCCCATGCCTATTTTCAACCCCTCCAACAGAGTTTAGAGAGCTTCGTCAGAAATACGACTTTTTTCACCTGTGCCAGGATCCAGAGCTCGCCACACAGGTCACATTGCAGCCCATCGATCGCTATCCAGAGATCGATGCCGCCATCATCTTCTCCGACATCCTCGTCATCCCCCAAGCCTTTGGCATGGAGGTCCTCATGAACCCCGGCCCCGTCTTCACCAAGCCCCTCGACGTCCCCGAGGACGTGCAGCACCTCGAGACAGATCGCGTCAGCGAGCGCCTCCAGTATGTCTACGACGCCATCACACTCACACGTCACCGCCTCGCTGGCCGCGTCCCGCTCATCGGCTTCTGCGGCGCCCCCTGGACCCTCATGTCCTACATGATCGAGGGCGGCGCGAGCAAGACCCTCCAGAAATCCAAGACGTGGCTCTTCAAGTACCCCGAGGCGTCCCACTCGCTCCTCGCGCTCATCACCGAGGCCTGCGTCACCTTCCTCGTCGGCCAGGTCGCCGCGGGCGCACAGGTACCGTCGCCCGCGCACACCGTGTCCCGCGCGCTCACACGACCCAGCTTCTCCAGGTGTTCGACTCCAACGGTGGGGACCTCGCCCCGCACGACTTTGAGCAGTTTTCGCTGGCGTATGTCGAGCGCATCGCGCGCGGCGTGAGGGAGCGGCTGCGTGCGCGCGCGCTTCCGTCCGTGCCGCTGATTCTGTTCGCCAAGGGCGCGTCGCCTGCGCTCGCCGCCGCCGCGACGTACGACGTGATCGGTCTGGAGTGGACGGTTGATCCGAGGGACGGTGCGATCCCGCGCGGGGTTGCGCTCCAGGGCAACCTCGACCCCGTCGCGCTGTACGGCGGCCGGGACGCCATCGAGCGCGAGGTGAAGCGCATGTGCGCCGAGTTCCGCACCGTTCGTCCTACCACTGGGTGGATCGCCAATCTGGGACATGGTATCACGCCCGGTGTAGACCCAGACGATCTCAAGTGGTTCTTCGAATGTGTACACAGATATTCCAGAGTGGAGAAAGAGTAGATAGCTGTAGCTTAATTACTTGATCGCATGCTGCGTACGTTTTTCATTGGATGGTGGATATACACAAGTAAGGCAGTGTGAATGTGTGGATGAAAATTGCTAGACCGTTTACAATGCCAGATCATGATAAATAGCGACAAGGAACGAGACAGCGATGATGAAAGCCAGATGAAACCCAATGTCGACCCGCACAGTCCCTGCTATGCGACAACATCAGCGGCACTAAAACTGCTCCTCCGCCGCCGTACTGGACGTGGTCCAGGCCGTTGCGTCGCTTTGGATGCTGGCACGACAACGGCAGACGCACCGTTTGTCATCCATGCATTCGACGTCGGCTTCGACTTGGCTCCCACAGCCATTTCCGCCAGCGTCTTCGTGGCATTATTCCGCTTCGCCAACGTAGGCAGTCTCGACGGCGTCGGTGACGGTGGTGGTTGGGGAACCCGACGCGCCGTGGGCGCACCAGCACCCCTAGCCGCCGTCCGTGCAGTCGCCCCCGCCAGCCTCGGTATCTTGTTGGGCGGTTGCACCGGCTTCGTCGTGCTCGTCGCTGACGGCGGTTTCCGGTTCGCACCTGCCGCGGACCGCAGCACGCGCGTTGGTCGCTGCTCCGACGCTGTGCCTCTTGCGCCTGTTTGCCGCGTAGTCGTCTTGGCACGTTGCCGCGTCGCAGGCGGCGCCGCACCAAGCGCTGGGAGGGTATCATCCGCCTCCTCCACTTCATCGTCCGAATCCACTGCGACCCGTTTTGCCATAGGTGTCTTGCGGGGCTGCCCCGGGGGTGCGATCGCATGTGCTTTCGCTGCGGCAGCGGCCACGTGTCGGCTAGGCGTCACGGGGGGCAAGGGTATCGGAGCAACGCCGTTTGCAATGGGCGTCGCCCTGCCATCCCCTGCCATCTCTTCATCCTGCTCTGCAGGTGGCGTCACAGGTGTCACAACCGGTGCTGCGGCCGTGGCAGCAGCAGCCTGCACCCGTTTTATTTCATCCATTGCCGCCCACTTTGCCCATTCCAGTTGCTTGAGGTACATGTATTGTTGTTGGGGACCCACTACGCTTCCCGGACGGACGATGCGCATAAAGGCAATTGCTTCCGAGGCTGTGAACCCGTATTTCCAGATGAGATAGGCTCCGATCAAGGTACCTGTTCGTCCCAGACCTGCTTTACACTGATGGATAATTGTTATCATGTACCCAAGTGGCGACAAGGAAATCGAGAGGAAGAAAACGGCGCACATGAACAGCAATTACTCCGCCGGTTTCCACTATGGCATCGGACAGATCGATAAATGTCCGCACAATC
>JBBPMS010000034.1:0-19926 GCA_038090435.1 Phylloporus scabripes | reverse complement strand
GACGGCTGCCATGCTTCAAACTCCACACTCACCCCTCCACACGAGCTTCCCCCACACCTTGCCGTGCGTGCCCTCGTGTTTGAGGCGCGTCCTAGTGACTTGCCAATAGCAATTCTCGATCCCCTTGTCGGTCCATCGGATCTGGTGAACTTTTTGACCGACGCCATCGTTGGGGTGCCGAGCGAGAACTTGATACAGGTTTGCTGGTGTCGTCCGGAGAGATGGAGGTAGCGGAGAGGGGAGTAGCTTAAGGAAAGCGCGGGTCGCTGCTTGATTCATTGTCCAGACAGAAGATGTCAGAGTTCCCACGGTGACATGTCCCGCGTCCTTGTAGATGCTTGTGGAATACCGTTGAAACCGACTTGGTCCCTCAGAAAACTCATCTCTTCGTATCCATCGCCTGCCCTCTCCTCGTCCACGTTTCGGCGTCTCCATGAGCTCTCCGCTCTCATCCCACCCAAGGAAGGCACACCTGATCACGATACTACGAAGAGAGAGTTAGAAGAGCTTGTCAAACTGGTTGAGGCCGTTAAACTTGTCAATGTAGACCATCCGATGGAGGGCATCCCAGACGGACGCATTTGGCCGAAAGATGTTGGCATTGCTCTGTCAAAAGAGCCGGTCAACGAGGAGGTGCAAGGAACTCGACTTCTTCAGTATGCAAACCGGACATTGGAGGGCATGTTTGTCGTTGAAACTGATCGGGTCAGATGATACAGTTGTGGGTTTCATGGCCTTGGTCCACCGCCTAGTCTGACTTACAACCGATATATTCGGGTACAATAAAAGTATGGCGTCACAGGATCTACAAATAAGATTTACGAGCATTGAACCGACTTTTCCAGTAGGATGTGTCCGCCTGTTGACCCGAAACCGTTGCTTCCTCGAGCCGTCTCATCGAGGCTCTGTGAAACAATGAGCATCCCACATCACGACATCATGAGGGGTACTGACCTCAACTTCCTCAACTTCTGGACTGCATATTTTTTCAATGACCAATTGAGCGATGCGATCACCTTCTTGAACTGGGCATTTGACTTGGTTACCAGTGTTACTGGCTAAATGCTCGAGACGACTTACCTTCAAAATCCTTGTCAGAAAGATTGAAGAGCAAAACAAAAACCGTGCCACGATAATCCCCATCAATGACACCCGCGCCGGTATCTATCATGAATTTGGATGCTGCAAGGGGTGCATTTAGACAAAGCCAGATAAGCTTGTCGACACTGACCAAGACCACTGCGTGGTGCCACGCGTCCATAGGTACCAAAGGGGACCGCGATGGATAGTTGTGTGTCGATGAGCGCCTTCCCTCGTGCGGGGATCATCTTCTTTTCGGCACTTGGGTGTGGTTTAACGCGGTATGCTTGGAAACAGATGATATGCGATACCTATAGAGGTCATATCCTGCAGCGAGCGGCGAGCCTCGAGTGGGCAGCTGGGCTCTCTCTGAGAGCCTCCTGACTAACAGCTTGGTCGAAGGTGGCTCACTTTCCACCGAGTCTGACCTTTTTCGCTTCTTGGCGGGTGTCTGCGCGTCGAGTGCCATCACGAACTTGCAGTAACGCGTACGCGACGCATATACTCACCATCGGACATTGAAAAGCGTGCCAGCTCCGACGACGTCAACGCGTCTCTTTCTTTTCCTTATGGATCTTTCTCAGCAAGAACTGCCATTGACGTCCCACTTTACAGGCAAGCCGCGTGCCAATCCCCGCAGGAAGAACAAGCTCGCTGAAGAGGACCCGTCTTCGGTGGTTCGCCCTTCGAAGCGGACAAAGAACCATGAGCGACCCAATAGTCTGCCACAGGGGCTACCCACCCCAGCTCCTTCCGTGCGTAAGCGCACACGCGGTGGGCGTAACAGGAAATCGCCGCAGCTAGATGTCTTGTCATCTGTTGAATGTACTGCAACTGACAAGGGTCATGCACCGCCTACCCCTTCGACATTACCTCAATCACCGCGCCCGAGTGCTATCACTGGATTGCCTAGTGTTTCTCTTGCAACACCGTCAACCAATCGGCGAAAGGCAACTAACCCCACTGAACGAGAGTCCCTTTCCAATCACACGGAGACTGGCATTGCAACTCCACGAACATCATCTCGTCGAGTGTCCGAGCCCATCCACCGCATTGATTACTCTCCTTTGGCACCCTCTAGCCGCCCTTTGCCTTCCAAGCAAAACAGCGCCCCCCGAGATAGTGTGTCTGTACTGCCGCCGAAGAGGGTGGATGGCGAACCTTCCAGAGGTCTTCCCATGTTTCCTGTTTCATCTTCTCAAAGTCAATACCTTCTCCCCATCGACGCAACACCTAAACGCAAGCAGCGTCCTCACCGCGTTGAACATGTTATTTCCTCTCAGTCTCAGGAAGAAAGAGAATTAACATCGTCGTCCTCACTTGGACCTCTCACCATGTTCGGCTTATCAATGGAACACTCTCCCGGAAAGTAAGATTTATCCAGACGTGTCACATCTGCACCTTGCTCATCCTGTCCAAGGAACTCCTCGCCAGCAAATACTCAGACCCCTCACCCTGGCAGGCGAAACAGTCGACCTGGATACTCCCCTGTTGGATCGCCTATCAACACTCCGTCGCGTTCATCTCGATTCTTTGAGAAGAAGAAAACAGACGAACCGTCTTTTGAATCCCTTGGCTCCCCGCGACGAAAGATATCGATACTGTCCCACTCCCCTAGTCGCAAGATAAGGACTCCACGGAGAATTGCGCATCAGGATTCGATTGAGAATATCCCACCGGTACACATTGATGACTCTGTGACTGCATCTGAATTCGACCCCGATGTCGCTCAAGTAAGAACGAAAACGTATTTTGCTGAACTCATCTTTATGAGGAATGACCTAGGTTCCAAATCCTTTACCGGTTTCTCTAGATGACTGTCCCCCGATGCGTCAAGAAGATAATCCTCCACTCGCAGAGGATGATTCAGCTACTGAAGCAGAGTCTGACACGGAAATTCTCCGTTGTGTTGCAGAGATCGGAAAGAAACGCCGTCCCGAAATACTGAGAGCAAAATCTCCACCTGCACCTGTTATCTCACCGCTCGTTTCTCCGGCCAGACCACGCATCGCTCCCATGCCCGCGCAATTCTCCATGTCACAAGGCACTATGGAACGACCTAGCACGCGCTCAGATTCTTTGCCCTCGGCCGTTCGAGATTTCATCTCCATGTTTCCTGGGGATGAAAGTTATCCTGCAGACTTTCCGGAATCTTTACGAGTTTGATTAATGCAGATTACCTTCTTACAGTGATTATTATGGGGACTACTACTGGTAAATGTTACTCGTCTAAGCTGCGTGGCAGACCGATTCGTGGAGGAGGGACTATTTCGACTTCTTGCACAGACGAACCGTTCTTATCCGCTCCCTTGCCGTCTCCAACATCCTCGGACATGCGCAACGTCACTTCTGAGTTTTCGACCCTAGCGGTGAGAGCAGACGCTGCAGCTACCTTGGCCGCATCCGCGCTCTTCTCAGCCGCGACCTGTGCGAGCTTGTCATCTTCGCTGACCCGGTCTCCAAAGACCTCGCCCAGCTCCTCCAGCGTTCTATGCGCGGTCTCGGGGTAGACAAACCAGACCACGATGAACGAGATGAGGCAGAAGCCGACCAAGAGGAAGTAGTATCCCGCGCCCATGGCCTCGAACAGTGGTGGCGTGATGAACGCGATGATAAAGTTGAACAGCCAGTTAGTGCCCGTGCTCAACGACATGCCTTTGGCGCGTGCACGGAGGGGAAAGATTTCAGCGCCGAGGAGCCATGGACCGGGTCCCCACGTGGCGCCAAAGAAGAAGAGATAGAAGCAGACACCAAAGAACAGGCCATCTGCAGCGGGGATGCGTGCGGGCCCTTCGGGAAGGCTGTCTGCGTAGTACTGGAGACCACCGACGATGGCGAGGGATGCCGCTAAGACGATGCTTCCGATGAGAAGAAAGGTGCGTCGACCCCAGCTGTCGATGAGGAACATGGCAGGGATGGTACCAGAACAATACACAAGGGCGCAAGCACCAGCGTAGAGAAGGGAACGAGAGATGCTGAAGCCGGCACGGGTCAAGTTGGACGGTAGGAAGTACAGAATGGCGTTGATGCCGTTGAGTTGAGCAAACATCTGACAGGTGATACCAACGATGGCGCGGCGGGTGTATTGACAAAAAACCTGGCGCCAGGTAGCTTCGCCCATCTTGCGTTCGTAGTCGACGACGGCGGCGATTTCGACATAGGTTGCGACGATGTTTGGATGTCCCACGTCGCCAGCAGCGTGGAGATCTGCCAGGACCTGCAAGCCTTCTTGCTCGAATCCATTCGCTATGAGCCATCTTGGTGTCTCGGGAAGGATGAACGTCCAAGCAACTAGAATAGCGGCCAATGCAGCTTGCACAACATATGGACCCCTCCAGGAGATCTCGGAAGGAATGGCGAAAAAGAATGCATAGCCGACCCAGGCCGAGACTGCGTAGCCAATGTTCAAGCAGATGTACTCGATACAAACAAAGAGACCACGAGCATGTCCGGGGGCGATCTCGCACTGTAAGACAGGGACGGTCATGGAAAGGATGCCGACGCCGATTCCTTGGATTGATCGGCCAGCGATCAAAGCCCCGAGGTTGGGCGCAAAGATTTGGATGAAGGCGGCGATAAGATACATGATGGCACCGAGACGAACCGACATCCGTCGGCCCATGACGTCGCAGATGTACGCTGCCAAGAAGGAAGCAAAGAAGGCGGTGATATTGAGGCATGACACCATGATAGCTGCGTGGCACTTGTCAACCTTGGACAGATGGAGGATGCGGGAGGGAACGAACCTTGGACCCAGGGGTCGACACCGGTGTCGCCTGCCTGGATCTGGGCCATCGTAACCGTCTTTCCGAACATGCGATGGATGAAAGATGGCTGGACCTGGACCGCGGCGATAATACCCTGACCATATCCGAACATCGCATCGCCCAGCGACGCGAGCGCAGAGGACATGTACAGAAGTGGCCTGCCAACCAACCATCTAGGATAGCGAGCGGAGTATACGCGCGGTCGCAAGCGGTCAGAGAGCATAATGGTGTTTCAAAGGAAGACGGAAAGAAGTTGGGTATGGTTCCGGAACATGGTGGTATTTATGTAGACCAGCGAGTGGACCGAATTGAAACTGGCCGGGCGGGAATAGTCACACGACCTCGGCGGATACGGGTATTTGTGGACCAAATAAATACCCATCGATTCCGTATCATCGCACTCCCATCTTCGACATGACCGGCCGTCTTCAGTACAAAGTCAGTCTTGACTGTTCCACCTGTTCCAGACGAGGCTAACCTTGTATTCACAGTCTGCGCTTATCACAGGTGCTGGTTCGTGAGTACAGAGTGTCACCTGTCCTTATCGACACGAACAGACGATAACTCACAGTGGTATCGGCCGCGAGTCGGCCCTCCTCTTCGCGAAAGAGGGCGCCGACGTTTTATTAGTAGATCTCAACTTGGCGGCAGCCGAAAAAGGTGCATTGTTGATCCGACAGAGGTTTCCGAATGTGAAGGCACGGAGCATCAAAGCCGACGTTGCACAAGAACAAGATGTCAAGGCTGCCGTAGAACTGGCCATTAGAGAATTCGGCAGGCTCGATATTATGGTTTGAGATCCTCCTCCCATCTCGTCTGTGACCTCCATTCACCCGTTCTTCTAGTTCAACAATGCTGGCGAGTCGAATATGTACACGATGTTGAGATATCATCCGTTCTGATGCACATATAGGAGTCATGCACCCAGAGGATGATAACGCTCTCAACACGGAGGAACGGATCTGGGACCTCACGATGTCGGTCAACCTCAAAGGGGTCTGGTGGGGGTGCAAGTATGCAATTCTCGCGATGCGTCAAAATCCTGTAGACGCCTCAAGGCGCCTCCATACTGGAGGGAGCATCATCAATACGGCGAGCTTCGTAGCCGTAATGGGAGCTGCTACCCCCCAGCTAGCTTGTCAGTCTCTCAAGATCTTCGTTACTTGATCGCTGATCCCTTGCCAGATACTGCATCGAAGGTGCATCCCTCGTCGAATGACAGTCTTTGCGGTGCTGATTCCGATTCAAGGGAGCTGTACTCGCAATGACGCGCGAGCTTGCCATGGTCCATGCCAGAGAAGGCATTCGTGTGAATGCTCTTTGTCCGTCAGTCCAGTTTTCTTCAGGTCGGTTATCCGCAGTCGGACTGAGCCCATCCACAGCGGGCCGCTGAAGACTCGTGAGCAATCCCCCTTTCTAAGAGTGAATGATTGGTTGGAATTGGCGTTCTAGCCCTTCTTATGGATTTCTTGAATACCGATGAAAAGAAGCATCGTCGTCTTGTTCACCTCCCTATGGGCCGTTTTGGTGAGGCGATTGAACAGGCGAATGCTGCCCTTTTCTGTAAGCGTTGTCAAGTTTGAGCACGTGTTGTCGTTAAGCCTCTTGTCCTCTCAGTGGCGAGCGATGACAGTAGCTATGTAACAGTCCGTGGCAACGATCGTCACCCATCTGGCAGAGCATGACTCACACATGTAACAGGGCACAGATTTCAAGGTAGACGGTGGTCTGACATCGTGTTATGTCACTCCGCTCGGGGAACAGGCTCTCCCTCCACCTACAAGCCTGGTTTAATGGATTTTCGTGGATTATGGGCTGCCATATCCTGGCAAAGTAAGTTGATGCCTCGCGATGTAAAGTCTCGAATACCAGGAAATGTATACAATACTTTATTTCACAAGTCTGCAGACTGCGTTAGTTTGACCCAGAACAAATAAGTAAACAGAGTGAAAGGGTCGAAACATCTCGGCCATGATAGTAATACATGACGTCCATAAATAATTGGCAGGGAAATCAACAAACCATTTCAGCCCGCTGTTAGCACGAGCTGGGGCGCTCCACCAGAAGTAGCCTACTAGTCCGCCTTCTTCTCAGCGATCCTGCACTTTTCGGCCTGTTCTCTGCGCATCCTAGCAATCTCCTTTCCAACGTCATTGTGGAGTTGTTTCTGCAAGTCCTCGCGGTAACCGAGCCTGAAGAGTAATTCCAGGTGGACAAAGAAGGGAGCAAGCACAAGAGCTTCGGGGAAATCGTGAGCAGTAGTCACTCATCAAGGGCATGAAACCAACCTCCAACGACGTTATCGAGCACTGCTGGTGCGCGACGCTCGGCAACACCATGACCGACAAACTGGGCGATCCATGACATAATGTGGACAGTAAACCCATTCCTGATTCCGTTGGGTTGGGTTGCATAGGCCGTGGCCGATAATAACGTCAGGATCATCTGTGGTAAATAAAGGGCCTGAGTAAATTAGCCTATGAGTTGATTGGTTTGACAGCAAATATGAGCTTACTGCTGCAACGGGATCCAATATTAAGTAGTAGGAGAAATAAAATACGGCGATAAGGGCCGGTGTGTTCAACTCAAAGACAAGGGCACTAGTAAGTGCATATCGAACAGAGGGGAGAAAAGACGGGGGAGGGATCGTGGTGGTTAACACGAGTGCACTCCTGCGGATTACGTCAGAGATGGTAAGGTGAGGTAAAAGTAGAAAGACGTACCAGGCAAGAAGTGGAACACAGAGGATATGGATGGCGACGTTCACGGGATGAGAGTGATAGGAGCCATAGAAAGTGAGCTGAATAACCGCAAGCGGTCAGTGAGTCGATTCGAAGGCGCCCCAATTACTTACTTGCTTTCGAACATCAAACAGGGAAGACATGGCGAAGAGAAACGGTTGATCAGTTGTAGTAACTGTGGGACGACTCTTCGAGGATGAGGCTTTGATGTTAGGACAGAGATCTTGATGGTCGGGATGAAAGAGAGGTCGTCACTATGTACTGCCACCAATGCCCAGTCATGTGATCGACGTCTGACTTGACAATATTGTAGTGAGCTCGAGGTTCGGGAAGACTAATGGTCCGCTCTACAATCATAGTCCGCGCTGCTGATGCGCTACCGCTCGCAGCGAGTGTCGATGATGAACAGGCATGTCCCTTTGCCACCTCAGTCAACGCACGGCCCATTGACTCGCTCTCTAGACAGAGCAAGCGTTGCAAGAACACAAACAACAGGCAAAATTGATATTCAGGCGCATTACACCCAACTCCGAGCCACGGTGTTCCATTGAGAGTGGCCAGTATACACTCCAGTAAGCCTCAGTTCTCTCTCGAACGACGGGGAACCTCATTAGCCGTTCCAGTTACCTTCTTGCAGACAATGTTGTATTCCTCACCTTAGCGGACAAATCATATCCTCGGAAACTGGCTTTTTCGTACCTCGAGGAACTCTCAAAAGAGTTTGCTGTATCATACGGTTCGAAAGTGGAGTCGATACGGAAGCCATACGCCTTCGTCGGGTTTGGTCCGTACCCTTTCGTTGGCTGTCCTCAAGGCACACACTTACAAGTTCTGCTAAAGACACATTCATGTCAAAGACCGCGCGGTTATACAGGGACACTAGGGCTGCCAGTGCTGCGGGAGGCTCGAATTTGGACAGGTTGAATGATGAACTTCAGGATGTCACCCGAATCATGACAAAGAATATGGAAGAACTTCTTTGGCGAGGAGATTCATTGGATAGTACGTCTTTCACCTGCCGGCATCACGACTTTGACATCCTGATTCCGTTTGTCAGAAATGTCGCACCTCTCTACGTCGCTCCGTTCCGAGTCCGAGAAGTACCGCAAGGCGGCAAGGAATATCAACATTCAAGCTATGCTACGACAATATGCACCGTTTGGCGCTCTGGCCATATTGTTTATTATCTTCCTGTGGTGGCGCTTTTCATGAAGTCGATTAGGAATCCAACTTTGTTCAGCTTGGACACCTTACTTATAGACTGGATGGTTTTCACGTTCTGTGACATGCGACTTGACAGAGGAGCTCATGTCTCTTCTTATTGAAGCACGAGTGCCACAAGTTTTTACACCGAGGTCCCGTTTCCTCAGAAGCTGGGGTGAACAACGTTCTGCCGAGATCGGTGACATCTACTGACCTGCTCAGATTCAAAGGTTTATTTGACAATCTAAATCTCACCATTACAGGCGAGCATTTCGACGTTCCATCGGTCAGACGATCATGATGTACTTATGGGCGGCGGGTAAAGGTGGCAACATTAGCGATCTTTAGATCATTGGAGCTGATGGACGTTATCATGGCGCAAGGTCGGAGATCGCCTTGATATGGAGGATGACACGAGGCAGAATACGAGATTATTATGCCCTGGCCAGCGGTAGAACAAAAAGGCCCTTTTCCATTCCCAGCTTTCTTTCCTCCCACTCTCATTCCTCAGATTCATCATGAACTATGATATGCCCCAGCCCTTTTCCCCCTCTTCTGGTGGTCAGATCCAACCAGGCTCCATCACTTACACCACCTCAACTGGCCCAGATGGTCGAATCATCTACCATCCATTCAAGTGAGCATAACCTATCTCAAAAGCTAACTCAACTCACGACCATTGATAGAGCTGTCGCCGCTCGGCAAGTAATCGGAGTCGTCATGAGATCGTCCTCTAACCCTCAACAGCTACCAAACACCACAGGGAGTAGTTAGCGGTATCCAGTGGGTTCCAGCCGAAGCAACGCAGATCCTCCCCGCTGGTGCTACTCCAGCGAATGCAGTAAATGTCGCGCCTAGAACTACTTTCGTCCACATTCACGTCGTTTGTAGGAATTCGCTGCCTCGTGGAACCGTGGCAACCTCTCTAGAGATGACGAGAGGGCCCTCGACAAATGGTACTTTTCTTTTGAAACGATGTGCAAATCATCTCACCCCGAGCAGGCAGAAATCTGAGGAGAAACGCCGGAAAAAGGAAGAGAAAGATTCAATCAGGCGGCTCTCCAAGCAGTTCGACCAGGATATGCAGGAAGTCGAAGTTCGTGCCGCGCGCGATAGAGAAATTAAAAATAGAGAACGCCGGCGCAGTTTCTACGGGGAGGCTCCTCCGGTATTCGGTCCCCCAGGATCAGCCCCTTATGGTGCTTACCCTCACAGCCCCAGTGCGCACGGCACTGCAGAACTCGATCGGAAATTTACAGAACTTGAGATCGAGACCGCAAAGTATGCTAGTCGTCAGAGAAAATATTCAACAAGTGGTGGGGATCGCACCTCTGTTTACGGACCCCCAGCAAGCAGCTACACGTCGCCAGTGGCAACGTATCAGAGCCCCAGTGGTTACCCAGGCGCAGGATCCGCCATTTACAATCGTGCTCCTTCTCCTTATCGCCCGCAATCTGCATATACCGCTTCTCCAAATTCTCGTCCCCAAGAAGTCTCATCTTACCCGGGTGGTCCAGATCCGATTGCAAGGGCAGCGTCACCATATGGCAGACCAGAAGCCATTGCAAGGGCGGCATCACCCTATGGGCGACCTGAGCCAATCGCCAGGGCGGCTTCGCCGTATGGTCGTACCGAGCCTATTCCTAGAGCACCTTCACCATATGGTCGTCCTCCTATGGAACCAATTGCTAGAGCAGCATCTCCATATGGACAGAGCCAGCCTACTTACAGTGCTCGTGCCCCATCCCCGATTCCGCCCTCCAGAGGACTCCCTCAGCGTTCTACTTCCCCTTTCCCTCGAGCACCCTCTCCATACGTTCCTCCCAGCGCTTATCCTACTGGCCATGTATTAGAGGGCCAGCCTCTGTCCCGTTCTCGTGCGCCGTCACCAATGCCCGGCAATGCATTCCCGACATCCCCTCGTGTGGGTAGCGCTGTCGTAGGCGGTGAGGTCCAACTTGCCGCCCCAGAGGCCTTCTCGCGTCCTGCCAACGCAGCTCAGTCGTATACACCATTCAACACGATGAAGATCCAAGATATGGAACAATTCTATGACCAAATCCCAAGGATGCCTCTCGTCCTAGAGACGCACGACGTATATCACCAAGACTGGATCAGATTCATGAATGTATGTCATATTTTCCGCGAATCGTGTGCTGCTCAAATGTTCAAATCGTGTTTCCAGGATCTCGCGCTCGCTTGGGCTGGAAAGATGCCGATTCCAGAGTTTTCCCGTGGGCCAGCCCCCAAGCGTTCGACGCTCGTCGCTGATCTGATTGATCTTTGGAACTCGAGCTTCTTCCTCACTCGTCGGGTCGAAGTTGTCTTGTACAAAGGGCGCGAGCGTCGCTCAGGCGCCAGCGCGGGTAGCATCGACTACAACTTGCCTGGTTTCACCCCGGACTACTCTGGAGATTCATCGTCTTTGTCTACCACAGACACCGAGTCCGAACCGGACAGGTACCCCGGATACGGTCGTGGCGTTGACTTGACAGAGACTAGGAGACGACAGAAGGAAGAGAAGAAAAGGCGGCGAAAGGAGAAGAAATTCCGCAGGAAGGCCAAGGAACTCGAAAAGACATACGCCCTGTATTTGACATACGTCCACCCCCGAGACGTACCTGGCCCGCACGGTTACTACGCCTAACGTCCCGGGACGTGACTCTGCGATCTTCCATTTACTCATGGTCAAGAAGATTTTTTTTTACAGTAACGAGAAATGTATCCGTGTTTCGGGGGTGTCCCGATATTTGTAAATCGTGTACCCGGTAAATGACAAGACATGTTATATGTACAAAGTCCAAACATCACATAGAGCATCAAAGGGGGAATACGCCTGGGATAAATTTAAAGTGTTACCAACCACGCCCCCTGCCTCTGGGGGCTCCATAGGGAGGGCCGCCACTGCCGTACCCACCAGCGCTATATGCGCCGCGACCATGTCCATTTGGAGGACCATAACCACCATAACTGCCCGGAGGAGCTCCTGGGCCACCATAGCTGCCATTGCCACCGCCACCACCATACCCTCCCCGTCCGTACGACGGAGAATGGCCAGGGGGTCCATATCCACCTCTAGATCCCCCACGGTACGGCCCACCGCGTGTCGGCCCACCTCCAGGGGCACCATAACTCGGCATCGGCGGACGTCCATTCCATCCGTGCGTACCGAAGCCCTGTTGTGACGGCGGGTATGGCTGCCTCGCCGATTGTCCATACGGTGCTGCATGTCCGTTGCCGTTACCGAAACCGGGAGGTGGTCCACCATACGGACCACGACCAGGAGATCCTTGCATACCATTGCGGTCCCCACCACGACCCCGATAACTGTGTCGAGTCCGAGGATTCAAGTCCTCAGGAGTCAGTTGTGTCGAGGGCTTGCGCGCCCCGGGTAACAACATCGAACGATGAGGGGTGAGCTGTTTCGGGAAATAGTATAGGACAGACAACGATCTGTCGTTCTTGATGTCAGGGAGATCTATCTGTGCCAGTGGTGAGTAGAATGTCGACCCTGGAATGCAGTCAGGATTCGGAAGGGCGCTACCATTGATGCCTTTTGAATCTTTGACTGGCATCGGTACCGGCTGCGTGAAGTGGATCAGATCATTTTGGTCATGGAGGCATAAGACATTATTGACCTGCTTGTCTTTCCGCTTTCCATATAGGCTCTCGAAAAATGGATACAACCTATGCTCATCTGACACATACATCACATTATTGCCCCAGCTATTCCGTCTCACTTCATCCTCGGTGAGTGCCGGATATCTCTCTGACATGGCGTCCAAAAGTCTTTTTTCATCGATGAACGGAAGTAGAGCAACGCCCTGCCACAGCATTTTCTTTCCATTCATGTCGATACGGAAGGTCGTCGGATAAAAATCGATTATCGGTGACGTGGGTTCAGTCATGAGGTCATGGAAAACAGTGGGGATATGCTTTTTTGAAGCGGGGGGAAACACACCCATAAGCTGTTCATAGGGCTTAAACGGTTGACCAAGAGTGAAACTTATTTTGATATCTTTCATGCCCTCAAAATCCGAGGCAAATGGGGCGAAATGGAAGGGATAATACCACTGCCAGGAAGGTGTCTTTCGGGAAAATATATTAATGCTCTTGCAAGCTTTCATATTGTAGCTTACCCCTTGATAGTAATAATGCAAGACCCATGCAATGCCTTCCACATAGTGTTGAACTATCCTGGTACGAGATGTCACGACGATAGGAGCATCAGTAATGCGGACATACTGTTTCCGGAACTCAGCATCGGAGATTGGGACGCCGAACTTTTGCTGGTAATAACGTTCCCTGTAACCCGATTCGTACAGCCTAAGATGATATATAAGTGCCTGACATACGAGGCGGATACGACTCCATACCTAACATTGTCTGCTTGTTGAACGGAGCCGTCAGCTCGAACAACCATCGCATAAGAGGATTCCTCCTCCGCTGAGCTTTCTTCCTCGCCGACGACAACAACGTCCTCTTCGGCGTCTATTTGAGCGTCTTCCATTTCGACCTCTGCTACGCTGCGTTTTCGACCAAGAGAGACAGATGTACTGGACTCATCCAACAATTGTGATGGCGGCGGGGAAGCTGCCACAGGTGGTTCTGTGTTCCCAAGACCAGGAACATCAAAATCAGAGGCCGAATCTGACACGTCGGGGTCTGATGCTTGCGCTTGTGTCGCCGAAGATGCGCCAGGGTTCACGGGAACAAGCCCTGCCAACTCAGCTTTCAGAACTTCTGCCGCACTCATGTTGGCAAGTCTGATTGCGGCGCGATTTGCAACTACATCCCGATTGCTACCCGCCAATGCTTGCGTAGCAGTGGGTACGTTGGACCTTGACTCTTTCGTTGAAGGCGCCCCAAGACCTATCGAGTCTGCTTTCACCGCAAAATTATTATGAACAGGACCATTAATGCCGAGAGCAGGGGAGGGACCAGATGCATTGCGGATGTCAGGAGGACCGTTTGCGTTTTTGTTATTGTTGTCAATACGTCGCCGCTTAGATTCATGGTCCTGGCGAGACTCGGCTAAGAAGTGGAGAGTCAGTCCTGAGTATCCATTTATATTCCTCCCCGCCGAATAGGCAAAGAAGGATAGCAACCTCACGTACCTTCTTGCCTTTTCCTAAAAATGTCATCCTCTCTCCTCGCCAGTCCTTCGAGTATTATCTCTATCCTGTCGAGCACCAACCGGCCATGGTCTGTTACGTACCCGCCCATTCTGGGAAGCTCCGTTTTCCAGATGTTGAGCAACGTGTCAATGGCGCCCTCTCTGATTTCCAGGCTGGGTAGGTGTGGTAAGAAGTCGTTGCCCACAAAGAAAATCAATAACACCCAATCATCAATCGCTTGCTCGAAGTTGAACGAAAAGGGTGCTCGGGGGACATAAAGCTCCGCTTCAAGGTATTCTCGCAGAACGGAAACATCAAGGAATATGAATGGTTTTTTCTCAGGAGGAGTGTGTTTGGGTTTTTTAACAAGACTACTTGATTTGGGTCCGGGACATTGCGCGGCATAATGTCCTTCTTCACCACAAAGTCGACAAGCAGTAGATTTGTCCTGAGCAAAGACATCCTCCCGCAGTACGCGGAAGTACGGCTCATGGGTTGCAAGTGCAAGCATAATGAGATCTGCATCCTGAGACAAAGTTAATAAGAACGATCGAAGTAGAACTGTGAGCATACCAAACCATAGATAACATGCTTCGTGTTGGGATCGTGGCCCTGATTTGCACGTTGTCTCCGGATGAAATCCATGATTTTATGCTCTCCCTCACCGGGTACACTCGCGTCTGATATGATCACCTGGAGCTGCAAGGAAGATGCATCAAGCGAAAACTTCTGAAACGAACGAGGAAACAAACGTCTTTCCACCCTGAGTCGGTATTCATTTTTTCCACAACCCAATATCTTAACGAGGCTGCGAGGAGGTCCATGAATGGTGTTCCAGGCGTGATGGCATTGGAATCCCACGCCTCCTTATGCTTCTCCTCATCACTGATAACTTTACCCATTGCTAAAAAAATGAAATTGTGAGACTCATACACTGGAATGCAGTGAAGACATACCTTCCCATTCAGCGACTGCCAGCTTACGAGCTTCAGCCTTATCCTTTGCTTCTTGAGCGGATCTGAAACGACGTGAGCGTTGTTGATTCATCTTTGCTCGTGGGGCCACGCCATCTAGGATACATAAGGATGTAAGAGTACGTATATAGGAATGGAGACGCATATACCAATTGCCATGAAGAGAAGCTTGCGGGGTCTGACCATATTCACGACACGGTTGGTGTACTTGAACACCTCGGCCATCATATCCTCTTCTGTCTCGGGTGGGGGCTGATGAGATACAGTCAGTCATCTGCTAATTCTGAGCAAGAGAGTGGACACGCCTTGCCCTCGGGGTGCGTACAAGGATGCACCTAGAACGCATGGATTGAATGACTAATGAATTAGTACATGAAAGCGGAACGCACAATGCCATTCATATCCAGGTAAAGATTGTCAAACTCGACACCGTTTGGGTTAGGAGTGGTAATATCAACTGGGAGTTTGATGAGCTCGCCAAGGGCATCTGGGACCTCTACTTCTTCTTCTTCACGGACAGAAGTGACTGGAGATGTTGTGAGTGAGTCGTGATAGTCTCCAGAAAGCTGCGGACACAAACCGATCTTTGGATACTTTTTGCTGAGCCAGCGGAATAGCGCAGGGACACCCTAAAAAGATGTGTCAGAAGGAGAAGAGGAGAAATAATGGACAAACCATGATTCAAGGTCGTCGTCGTGGTCGTCGAAAGAAGTGGATGCTGAGCAATGTCGGTGCCGTCGACTGAGCCGGTGGTCGACCAAATGTGGAATACATTACATCATATACTCCCACGGGCTATCAATGACTCGTCTGTACTTGTCGCATGCCAGGGGGTTCATACGCTTCACTTACTCGGTACGATGTCGACGACGACAGAGACCATCACAATGTCCCTCGCCTCTTTGAAGCTAACCACAACAGCCCCATCTTCTCAGGAGATGGACCAGCCATCATCTCATCTCCCTCCCGCTCCAAAATCCCAAAAACAAATGACCAAGGCGGAGCGCCGTGAGCAGCAGGAGGCACAGCGAGCTGCAAAGGCCGCAGCGAAGGCTGCCGCAGCACAACCTCCTTCATCTAAGCCAACCACATCCCACAAACATAATGCCAGCATTAGTGGAAAGAGTGCTCCTCCCACTTCCGGCACCCCCAAGAAACCCGGAAAGGGTGACCCCAAGGAAGCTCTGCATCCCAGCGCTCAGGTCGACGAGACTCCTCGCGGCTTACGCATCTTTGCTCACTTTGGCGCTCCAAAACCTCCTGTAATCACTAAGGGGGACATTCATCCTGATGTCATAAGACTCGGTTTACAACTTACAGAGTTCAAGATCACTGGCGCGAATGCCAGGTGTATTGCCATGCTGTCCGCATTTAAAACTGTACGTTCCCGATACTTTCCTGCCCTCGACTTCCGCTCATGTGTTTCCAGGTCATCCAAGACTATGTGACACCTCGCAACAATACGCTCTCTCGACACCTCATGACGCACCTGTCCCCTCAGATCACACACCTTGTATCTGCGAGGCCAATGTCCGTCTCGATGGGGAACGCGATTAGACAGCTCAAGCTTGAGATCAGTGGTTCAGATATTGACTTGCCAGAACAGGATGTTAGTTCTATCAGTTGCACATCAATCTCCAACGTGTCGTCCTGATGGTTTGCAGGCTAAAAATGCGCTGTGCAATACGATCGACAATTATATCAGGGATCGGATCCTTCTTGCC
Organism: Phylloporus scabripes; assembly: GCA_038090435.1. Lineage (NCBI taxonomy): Eukaryota > Fungi > Basidiomycota > Agaricomycetes > Boletales > Boletaceae > Phylloporus > Phylloporus scabripes. Next base: position 3,320 of record JBBPMS010000034.1, on the reverse strand, counting down.
GATCAAGTTATACAGGAAACAGCTGGGAGCAAGATCAAAGACGGTGATGTCATTCTCACATATGCGCGGTTTGTGTCAGCCAGTCTGGGGTAGCGCAGGTATTTATCCCTATGTGCAGGTCATCTGTAGTCGAAAAGGTTTTGCTACATGCCTGGTCATCCGGCAAGCGATTCTCTGTCATTGTCGTCGATTCGCGACCCATGCTAGAGGGTACAGTTTCCATTGCAAAATTTGGAGCAATCATTCACACGTGCCATTTGTCCTAGGCAAGGCATTGCTTCGATCTCTCACGAGCGCATCGATTCCGTGTACATATCTTTTGTTACCCTCTCTTCCATCAGTCCTGCCGCACACAACAACATTGTTCGTAGGGGCACACTCTCTCCATGCGAACGGCGCCGTTTTCTCGCGGGCTGGGACAGCCATGGTTGCTATGATGGCCCAGTCAAGGAATATTCCCGTCGTGGTTTGTTGTGAGACATACAAGTTTGCGGAGGGTATTCGCTGGGATGGGGTAAGCAAGAACGAGCTAGGTGAGCACCTTTGGAGGCGGATGCTTTGTGGTCTGCTCATAAACTATGTGCACAGCACCGACGCCATTCCCGTCCTCAACACCCGGCGGTGAACGGCATAGTCTGACCCCACGGGCAAATCTTTCGATTTTGAGTCCGTTGTATGATCTGACACCACCTTCATGTATCACGGCGGTTGTGACTGAGGTGGGCATAATTCCGCCGAGTTCGATATCCTCGATCCCCGGCGCGCTTGGGAGATCAACGATTGGTGGTTGAGAGCGATTAGAGTATTGGAGTATTTATCTTGGTCTGTTTCGTTTCGGTTGCAATGAATGCACGTTTGCTTGTCACGTGATCTCCGGAATATGCCGGAGACTCCTCCCTTGTTGCCCCTCGGTGACTCGTGCTCGTCAGCCCGTCACCGCCGCTAACGTAGTTGAGCTCGTCTTCGATGTCCCCCTCCGCTGTTCCTACCCCGCTCCCCGCCACCGACCCCATCACCGCCGCGCCCGTACACAATGCTTCTACCGACGTCCCCGCCAAGATCAGCGCCTATTACTCCCTTGTCTTTCCCAACATCACCTTCTTTCTGCAGACCCTCACGGTCACCATCGGTAGGAGGTGTCTCCCTCCAGCGACTACTGCCCTCGACAGCTCCGACACCCCCGCTGCCACACACAGCCCTGTCGACGTCGACCTCGGTCCGCTCAAGAGCGTGTCGCGCCTGCATGCCAGGATAGAATACGAGGAGGAGGAGGCGCGCTTTGTTCTCGTCGTGATCGGACGCAACGGTGCTTGGGTCGACGGCGTCTGGTCTGGTGCTGGGAGTCGGGTGCCACTAGGCGAGAGGTCCGTCTCTATCCAGCCCATTCTGTCGAACTCTCACATTGTGCCAGGTCGCAGATCCAGATTGCCTCGCGAACATTCCATTTTGTGCTCCCTCCTCCAGCGGCACTTGAGGACTCTCCCTCTCCCTCTTCAGCCTCCTCAATCCAGCGTGCCCGCTCCCCATCTGTTGACATTACCTCCATTTCCCCTCCTTCTTCCTTACCCTCTCATTCCCCCTCGCCACGCACCGCCCCTGTTCTACCACCGCAGAAATCTCGTTCTCCAGATTCTCGGCTACCAAATTCCAATGCAATGTCCCGCATAAAGGCCCCTACCTCCGCTCCCTCAACCACGACCGCGCCAACATCGAAGAAACGTAAGAAGGCTTTCCTGCCGCCACCAAAACCTGATGTAATGCCACCAAAGCCTCCCTTTACGTACGCGCAATTGTGTTATCGAGCTATCAAGGGAATGGGAGGGAAAGCGACTCTCCAAGATATCTGCGGTTGGATGATGGATAATTACGATTGGTATCGATTTAATGAAGGTGCTGGCTGGGAGGTGCGTAGTCTTCTTTGTGTCACCTTTAGACAATTCCCATCGCAATCTCGAAATCCTTTCTTTGCATCCTCCAGATTTCTTGGCCTTTAAACTGACGTGTCTGGAAATTAACCTAGAACTCGGTTCGCCACAATTTGTCCTCGGGTCGTGCGTTCAAGAAAATGGAACGCAGCACTGGGGAACATGGAAAAGGCTTTTTCTGGTCTGTTGATCCACAGTACGAGCATACGTTCGAGGAACAAGAGGCTCGTGCAGCTGCCCAGGCCCAGTCTTCATCTTCGGCGGCACCGGCTGGTGGTAAGGACGGCGCTAACAAAGGCTCCAGGAAGAAGGACAAGGGTGCCCCGCTTGATCCACCACTTAAGCGGAGTGTCAAGAGTGGTTCTGGCCCGTTGCCACCTCCGCTAACGTCTACACCTCTGGTATCTCTCAGATCAGTACCGTTGCCCGGACAACCTGCTGGTAGTTTGGCACATTCGTATGCAGTGGGAGAGCCATTTACGACTGTACCGAATGGTGTGGTCGCAGGAAACGTGGGGGACGAGGCTCCTGCGCAGTTTGAGCAAACCGGAGGCTTGCTTTCTGCGCTTGGTTCAGTCGCATTGTCCGGGTCGAGTTCTGGAGTAGGAATCTCTACGAATATCACACCTGGAGCGAACTCTATCCCAGGATCGACTCTATTCAAGGATGTTCCCTCATCATCTGATTCATCTTCGCTGTTTGCCGCCCTCCCACCGTCTGTTTGCCTGCCGATTGTCGTTGGCCCTGTCCCATCCTCTCATCCCTCCAGCAGCACTTCAGACCCTCCGCCTATCGTATTGCATAACAACACCCTGGTGCTCTCTCCCATCATTTTTTCATCACTCGCGACAGAGCAGCTCAAAGCGTTGGAAGAAATGGGTGCGCAAAAAGCATTAGAAGTATTGCAAGCGCACATCGTGCGGTATCTAAAGGAACGAATGGGCAAGAAGAAGAGGAAAAAGGCTGTGTCTAATGCCGTCGTAGAGAAGGGAGGAATGAAAGCCGGTAAAAGTAACTCTTCGGAACTTTCAAGCCCATTCACTACTACTCCTTTGCCTTCGAGGTCTACACAATCCACCCCAACATCCCATGTTTCACATCCTCTTTCCCAGTCACCATCCACTCTGATGGCCTTGTCGAATTCGTCGGGTTTTTGCACACCACTTATTGAACCCTCTGCTGCGGAGGTAAGGGAGTGCGTCCCAGCTTCTGTGGGGAGTAGTCCGCCAGTACCAGTACCACTTCCGCCCGATAGCAAGCCGAATGCTTCAGTTTCTAATTTTGATGACGAAGATAGCGAAGCAGGACGGGTCGCAAAGAGAAGAAAACTCGGGAACGAGGAAGCAGCGGGGACGCAGTCCAGACATGAGGCAAATGCAACGCAGATTTCGCAAG
>JBBPMS010000033.1:83357-104939 GCA_038090435.1 Phylloporus scabripes | reverse complement strand
CGACGTGGCGAGGACGGTACGGCATCTGTGCGGTACCACGGTAGGGTTGGGGAGACACCGGAAGGACCGTCAGGGATGATTCGGGCGGCGACGAATAACGTGACGCCGGTTGAGCGGACGCTAAAGCGGATGCAGGGTATGGAATCACCACTGGGGACGAAGCGGTCGAGACCGCCGAGCGCATGTCCACACGAGCGTGTTTGATGATTTGAAATTGAGTAACGATTCGCGTCATTCACACGAGGTGAAGCTGGCTTTGAACAAGTGTCGCATCAAGGCGAGTGGCGACCGAACGTTCTCATGCGACTGTGAAACGCCTAAAAGTTTCTAGCGACGATGTTTAGACCGAGAGCACGAGGGCCGGTTCAGGGACAGCGGGGCGGGCGATGACGGGTGGGGATTTGGCGCCAGCGCTCCGCGGAGAGGACGAGGCTCTGGGCAGATCAATGGTAATATAATTTCTTTGATAGGTGGAGGTGCGAGTACGTAAAGGGCGTAGTAATTTTCCCATGGGCTGGTCATGATATAACAACCAGGCCGACGCTGCGACGCGACAGCCCAACTCTTCACGGTGATGTCTCTGATCGCGTCTACCCTCGCCCGCTTCCCCTCCCCAAGTGAGCCTTCTCCCACACACCGGCCCGTGCCACCCTCACACCCTGCAGGATCATCGCGCTCCCAGTGCACACGACTCGCACCCCCGACCACTCCCCGGGCCAACGAACACCTCGCCGTCCTCCTCCCAAAGACCCTCTGGAAGGTACGCGCGTCCCTCCTTGCTTGCGCGTCTCGCTCACCCTCCACAGCCCGATACACTCGCCACCGCCTGCGACAGCTTCTACTGTCGCGCCCGGTTCTCCGTCCTCGAACGCCGCCACGTACGTCCCTCCTTCTCTCTCGCGCGTCGAGTCTCACCTGGCCGTGCAGCACTGCAGAAAGTGCGGCGGCGTGTTTTGCCACCGCTGCACATCGAGGCTCACCCATCTCCTCGACGTGTCCAACCTCGATTTCCTCCACCCCCCGCGCCATGTCCCCATCTCTGCCTTTGATAGTCCTACGTCACCTGTCACGCTCGAAAAGGTCTGTGACGAGTGTTGGGATCAGATTAACGGCTCGCCACGCACCCCTGACACGAGACCGTCCACGCCCATGCTGACCAGCTCCCCGTCTTCTACCGCCTCTCCATCGCCGACGTCCTCTATCTGTGCTTCGCCGGTCGAGCAATCGACCCTGTCGGCAAACGGCATCCGTGTTAAGCGCAGCAATTCCCAACTTAGTACAAGGCACCTTCCTTTTCCTTCCGTCATGATCGCCGTTCCTTCAGATCTAGACCCCCAAGAGCGTTCCCTCGGAGAATTGGACGCCTACCCCTTGCGCCGCTCTAGCATCATCTGCAAGGCAACCGGTGGCGGTCGCTGGGAGCCAAAGAACTCCCCTCCACGCATCGGCCTCCGCATTCCTGGCTGCAAAGCACCCTATGAGCTCGAGATGGAGCGCGAGGACGCCGAAGAGCGTCGGCGCCGCATGAATCCCATTGTGAGAGATGGAGGTTAGTCACACGCCACTATTATTATTATTTTTTTTTTTGCGATCATGTGAACTCAATAATATCACGCAGCCTTTCAATATCGATTTCGGCAGGATCGGAATCCACCGGCGAGTATTTGTCAAACGCCATGCCGGCTGTCTACCTTTTAATATTGTGTGTAAACTTTATTTGCCCTGTTGTATTGTCATACCCGCTCGCGATTCCTTTTTGATACCCTACCGTACATGTCTTCCTCTATGCGTTACCGTATGCCGTTGCTATGACTGCTAACTAGTGCTGTCTCTATCTTAGTGTGCTCTTAGAGCTTCGTGTACGTACATGTCTACCTTACATACTTGTTATACAATATCGAGTGTCTGGGGTCCATTTCTGATTTACCCTCTCTCGATGACATCCCTCGAGATAGCCCAGGAAATTCGCGCCGTATTCCCCGGTACGGAAGAGCTCATTGTCCAGTACATCGCTGGCTACCTCCTCGACGATGCCGGCGAAGACGAAGACGTCCTCCAGGTGGCCAACGACCTCCTCACTTCCCTCGGACGCGATCGCCCAGACGACGTACAAAAGCTCATGGCCCGTCTCCGCGACCTCCTCTCCGAGCAGCTGGCCGCGCGTGCCCAAAACGCGACCCGTCCAAAGCTGATGAAGCTCGACAAGGTCGTCGATCTGAGCAAAGTCGGCGCAATATCGAGCACGATCGGTCTCGGCGAAGGCGTCGACCTCGAGAGCATCAACAAGTCAAAGTGAGTCTCCGCGGCATGCGTCGCCGCGTGCGCGGGTAAAACGTTGCGCGCACAGGGCATCCCGCGTCGACGTCAAGAAGCTCGAAAAGCAAGAGGCCAAGCTCAAGGTGCGTGCGTGCGTGCGCGGGGGGGCCGGGGAGGCGCCTGACCGCTCGGGCAGGCCAAGATCGAGAAGCGCGCGCGGAGAGATCTGTACGAGGGGTCCAAGCTGCTCGATCAGCATCGCAAGCAGGTGCGTGTCCGTGCATGCTGGCTACCGCACGCTCGAGGACGTAAACGATGCAGCAAAATTACGAGGACATGTTTATGAAGGTGGGACCGTGTGTTATCGTCGTACCTATCTGTTCTTACGAGAGCCCAGATCAATCCCATCGAGGCGGCTGCCACCGCGAAAAACAAGAGCAAGGATATCCATCTGCCCTCTATCGACGTCAACTTTGCTTCCAATCGTATCTTGTATGCGCCTGTTTGATGTAGACACTCCGGTTCTCATCCCTTTCAGGTCGGGCGCGAGTCTGACCCTCGCATATGGCCGGCGCTATGGTCTGATCGGACGGAACGGTGAGCCCTCCTTTGGCGCGCGACGACCCCCTCACGCCGATCGCAGGCGTCGGCAAGTCGACCTTGCTCCGGCACATCGCCATGCGCGAGCTCCCGATCCCAGCCCACATCACAATCCTCTTTGTTGAACAAGAGGCAGGTGGCGTCTCGCTGAACCCACGCGCGCATACTGACGGCGGACAGATCGTCGGCGACGACACCACCGCGCTCGACTCGGTCCTCAAGGCGGACGTCTGGCGGGACCATTTGCTCAAGGAGGAAGCGCACCTCAACGCCAAGCTCGCCGAGCTCGACGGGGAGGGCGACGACAAGCGGTTCGAGGACGCGCGGGAGGAGGCGGCGACGCGGCTCGCCGAGGTGCACACGCGGTTGAGCGATATGGATGCCGAGAGCGGGCCTTCGCGCGCCGCCGCGCTTCTCGCTGGTGAGCCTGAACGGCCATCTTACAGACTGACGTCATGGCTGTCACAGGGCTTGGGTTCTCGGAAGCAGATCAGGCGAAACCGACCCGGTCATTTTCCGGTGGGTGGCGGTGGGTGTTGTCGTTGTCGCTCTCTGGGCTGTGTGCTCACGTATGCGCAGGATGCGTTTGGCGCTCGCCCGGGCGCTGTTCGTCAAGGTATGGCTTCCGAGGGTTTTGTGGCTTGGTTGACAAGTCGGTAGCCTGCCTTGTTGTTGCTCGACGAGCCTTCCAATCACATCGATCTGAACGCGTTGGCGTGGTTGGAAGACTATCTTCAAACGTGGTCAGGAACGCTTCTCGTTGTATCACACGACCGTGCATTCCTGTGAGTCTGCCGCAACTCTGATGGATGTGCGAATGACATGGCTGATAGGGATGCTGTTGCGACGGACATTATCCATCAACATTCAGGACGTCTAGATTATTACAAGGGGTATGTGACCACGTTTCGCACTGGATTGTGTTACTTGATCTGCTTTCCCAGAAACTTTACCCAGTTCTATTCGACCAAGTCGGAACGTGATCGGAACTTGCGAAAAGAGTATGAAACGCAGATGGAATACCGCAAGCACTTGCAAGCGTTCATCGACAGGTGGCGATACAATGCGAATCGAGGCAAGTGAATGCGTTCATCGGTGACAGTGTTGGGTTTGATGTGCTGGGGGCATGCAGCTGCGCAGGCGCAGGCACGGATCAAAATTCTAGAAAAGGTTGGTCGTTTAGGTGTCGTTTCATGCGATTGGATATACAATGCACGTTCCAGCTGCCTGATTTGGAGCCACCAGAAGAAGATGAGACGGAAACATTCAAGTGTGTACCACATCAATCCAAGCGGTGCGTGTTCTGACACGTGTTACAGATTTCCAGACTCGGAAAAGATACCGCCACCGTTGTTGCAGTTATCAAACGTCAACTTTGGATATAGCCCGGATCAAGTCCTGCTCAAGAACGTTGATATCGACATTGGGCTCGATTCTCGAATCGCCGTGGTAGGTCCGAATGGAGCAGGAAAGTCGACCCTGTCCGTATCTGAAATTCTGTTACACATCCGATTGTGCTGATAAGCACGTTAGGATCAAACTACTGATCGGTGAACTGAGACCCCTGAACGGGGATCTGAACAGGAACGGTCGTCTGCGCATGTCAGTATCCACGCCACCCCCACTGAATCATTCTCACCTGCAGCACAGAGGTTACTTTGCCCAACACCATGTCGACACGCTCAATCCATCCCTATCACCCGTCCAATTCCTCGCCTCCAAATTCCCCGGCAAGACGGAACAGGAATACCGAAGCCACCTCGGCAATTTCCAGATCAGCGGCATGACGGGGTGAGCGAGGCTCAGTCTTGTAAGGCAATGATTTAGATAACACGCTCGCAGTTTACAGCTGATCGGTACCCTATCTGGAGGGCAGAAATCCCGCGTGGCGTTTGCGGCCTTGTCGCTGTCGAACCCACACATCTTGCTGCTCGACGAGCCGACGAACCATCTTGATATCGAAGTGCGTGCGCGCGTTTGGCGGGATACGGGGACTGACTGTGCGATCAGGGTCTGGATGCGCTCATGGCGGCGCTGGCGGCGTGGAATGGGGGTGTAGTGATTATCTCGCACGACGAGCGGTTCATTACCAAGGTGGCGAAAGAGGTGAGCATCTCCGGTTATGGGGTGGCTGGGCTGACGAGGGCGTTAGCTGTGGGTCTGTGCGGACGCGACGGTGACCAAGTTCAAAGGGGACGTGCAGGCTTACAAGGCGCGTTGTGGAGGACTTTGTGTGTCTGTGTGGGCTAACCTTGTTACAGAGTTTGATCGTGAGCAATATCAAGATGCGGCCGTGAGTGAGCACGCTGGGACGGGAATTGTTGCCTACATGAACAAAATATCTGCTGATCATCGCTGCACAAGTGATGAGCATTTGGAGACATCGCGCAACGAGTTCATGAAACAATTTACTTTTTGCGATCCCACGAAGCAGGGTGTCAATCGTTAATTCATATGAGTTGCATACTGAGAGCCGCTCTTCGAACACGAGTGATCCGAAATCGTGGGCACTGGGCACGTATCAGAAAACCCATTTGTAAATTGATTTCGGGCCAAGTCCCAAGGGTAACGGGAGAGATGATAGGGTACGGGGGGAGGTGGCCATTGTGCGTGCCCGTCCGGAGGTGCGGACGATAAGCAATGAGGCGGGTAGTAAGAAAGCCTCGCGATGAGTGCTCAAAGGATGATAAGCTGCAACTCGAAACAGAGGTTTGAGGCGGGGTGCAGTAAGGAGGACGAGCAAGGCATTTTTATGGTTAGATTGTTAATGCCATGTCCTCCATAGAGCACATACTCCAACATGGACGCAAATAGGATTTTAAAAAAAATTAAGGTAGTGATCGGAACGAAGCCACCAGTAGTGGGAATCCTGCGAACCCTGACAGGCTCTCCATGTTCTACTAGGAGATGGGTGAACGAGGTCACCATTCTGACGCGTGAACACAAAGGAGTGACAGAGATACCGCCAGTCCACTCTCAGACATCGTCGCGTGATGTGGCGGTGGATGCCTGCAGAGTCCTCGAGGCCACAGCAAATTCGGCCATCACAGAAAAAACAGAAGCGTGATAATCCCTTATAATCCTTTTTTTGAAAGTGATATGTTGAATATAAACCCTTGGAATACTATACATGGGATTAGCGCGCTTCTGATTTTTCTGTGATGCCTCAGCACTGCCAATGGGCGTTAAATTGTCCAAGACCCGAGTTGGTGAGAAGGGCTCGCCGTGTTTTCCACACTTGCCTCCTACATTGGTATGTGATTCAACGTTTCACCAAAATGACACGCACTGGGGTTGACAGAAAACGTAGCTTGTAGTAATGAACTCCCGTCGCCCCATCACTACGATGACGCTTCCCCCCGCGCGAATGCTCTTTCCATCGTTCACCGCGGCCATTTCGCCCTCGTGGCTCTCTGACGGCCGACGCATTGTCATGGGCGTCGACTCAGCGGTTATAATTTGGGATGTAGCAAAGTGCGAACAGGTAGGCGGATGTCTGCCGCACGAGGAAACGTTGTGCGGTGTCGTTGTCACTCCGGATGGCGAGAACGTCGTCAGTGTTTCCACTGAAGGGAGATTCAAATTATAGGACATCACATTGCGGCGACTACTCAGAAAATGGAACCACCCAACGAGACGTCCAAGGATCGCTCTTTCGCCGGATGGTCAGCTGGTCGCCGCCAGTGGTGATATGGTGCTTATTTACACCATGGAGGGCAAGATCAAACGTTTCATCAATCCAGGGGAGGCAGCACATTCTGTTTCATTTTCTCCTAGGGGTGACAAACTCGCGTTTTCCACTCTTGGTGGCATTAGTGTCTATGACATTGACAGCCGAACAGTAGTTCGTGTTATATCGACCAACGCCACAAATCTGTTATGGTCACACGATGATAACAGACTGTTTTCCTGGACCGACTCTCATATTCGCTGCTGGAGTACTGATACAGGAGAACAAATCGGAAAGCTGTGGCTCGCAGGTGAACATGACGAATGAGTAGCCTTCCTCTCCTTATCTCCAGATGGATCGATGCTTGCGAGTGTAGTAAACCATATGGTTCCATCTAACCGCCACACCGTCCAGTTCTGGGACACAAGTGGCAATCCCATCGAAAGACATCTACCTGCCTTCGGAACGTGCACTGGATTGTGTTTCTCTCCCTCTGGTGGATCCGTGGCGATAGCAACAGTGGAAATATATATATATGTATGCATGGTACCCATGGAAGTCAGTCCCACCTCATATCTACTACCTGCCCCACTTGACATACGTCCCACTGGTTCTCCGGGGGTGGATCGGCTTAAACAGAAACCCAGCTTCACGTATGTCTTTGTAGCAGCTTTCGTGATGAAGTTGTTTGATATAGTTTTGTCATTTGGTTTTCTCAGCGCCAACGTTCCCCCTGCTCCAGACCTTACACAATATATCTCCAAAGGAGATAACCCGTATGTTTCTGGAGGAGCGTTTGGTGATGTCTACAAATGTTGGTGTGATGACGGTGTACGGAAGGAGGTTTGATTATGATATTTGAGCCAGGTTTCATGCAATTTACCACCTTCATAGGTTGCAGTCAAGGCACTACGATTCAGTTTTGGGAATGAAGATACCACTGACGATGGATGTCACAAGGTAATACATTGCATCTATACAATTACATGTTTTGAATTTGGCGCCCTGTAGATGCTCCGTCGAGAACTGGGTATTTGGAGGAGACTCGACCATGTCAATGTCGTCCCGTTCTTAGGGTTCGCATACGGGTTCGGAATGATGGGTGCAATGTCATTAGTGTCATTGTGGATGCCAAACGGGTCCCTCTACTGTTTCTTGGAAAAGCACAATGGCAGCCTTGGTGTGGATCGCAGGCTCCAGTTCGTACGTCCATTCAACATTGACTTTTTGTGCGCACTCTAACATTCTGCAGCTGCTGGATACTGCAAATGGGTTGCATTACCGTAGGTCCCTATTATTGCTTCCATGAGCCTAGAATGAATACCATTCCAGTACATTCACTCTCGGTTGTTCATGGTGATCTCAATTGCGTAAGTCAGCCGAAAATTATACCAGCCTTTCAATTAAGCAATGGACAGAACAACATCCTTCTCGATCAAGATTATACCGCACGTATAGCCGATTTCGGATATGCTTCCTCGGTGGGGAATATACCAGAAGCATTGGCATATCTACAAAGGTCAACTGTGCGACCAGGAGCATTACGCTGGGCTGCACCAGAGCAAATTGATCCTGAAAGGGCGTTTGACAGGACACCTAAGAGTGATATATACTCTTTTGGTTGCGTTTCCCTCCAGGGATGTCTACCACTATCAAAATCAACTTCATCCTGATTTCTTTGTAGGTGTTGTCGGGTAAACAACCGTGGTCGGAAGTCCGCCAAGATACAGCTGTCGTGTTATGCTTGGCAAAGGGCCAAAGGCCAGGCCGACCAAGGTGTCAAACGTTGCAGGACTCACATTGGGATTTGATTCAATGCTGCTGGTCACCGAAAATGGAGGAACGACCTTACGCGGAGATAATCCTGTTCTCCATCCAACAATTCTTGAACTCTTGTCCGCAATCCCCGTCTCTCCAAGTCTTGACAGCACCACGGTCGAGCCAATCTGATTCTCTTGCGCATCAATCGTTGTCTCCTTCGAGCCAATCTGATGCTGCAAGGGATGACTCAGGCATGCAAGCTGAGCGAGTTACCGGAACGACGAGACAAGGCACGTGAAGATGAATTTCTTAGTTTCATGTGCCAACCTTTGGTTTCTGTGCCTACCAGGAGAGTTCGCAAGGTCCAGGGCACCAACACCAAACAGTGAGATTCCAGAACGGATTCGTAAGAGGCATCGGTACGCATAGACATGCATTGCGCCTCACGCTTTATTCCTTTCACGATTTACGGTCAAGTCTCATTGTTTGACTCGGATAACACTTTGCCTCCTCCGTTTTATGACATGGGTTTGTCATAATGGTTCCATTAATTTTGTTTACCAGCTGCCTTCCTCTTTACTCCGCCAACCTACGGCTTCCACTTTTACAAGCGCCTCTTGCCCACCTGCCATATGTGAGCGAGTGGTGTAGGCGACCGCACTGGGACACTCTTGTGCTGGTACATTCATTCCTATCGTCATCTACATAGTTGCTGTACTGCTCGCCAGAAAACTAGTCCATTTAGCCAAATGTCCGTTAGACCCCATGCAATGAGCGCATAGGAAAATAAACTTCTACAAACACTCTGCTTATGACGAAGCAGTGTGTCAATCGCAGCAATACTTATGAATTGCTCACCAGAAACTTTTGATCTCGAGAGGATGAAAGGTGAACGATGGCATCTCTTAATAGTCGACTTACCAAACCCAAGTGTTTCGGGCAGATCCCCTACTTTGGTCACAAACGAAACAAAACAGCATGGCCACGTATCAGAAAGCCTAGGGCCTGAGCCAAGGCCAGATGAGTGAGTCAAGGCAATAAAGATCTGGACACCGCAGAGTGAGGAACTAAATTAGTTTTTCTTTAGACGTCGCTACAGTCAGCGGCGGAAGTGGTTAGACGGGAAGGAGTGAAGACTCATGGGCGGCGATCAAGCCTACTGTTCGTTATCTATGAGGGCCCTTAAGAGAAGATCCGGGTCTTATACAGACCACATAAGTCAGGTATGCGTTGAGCGTCGGGCAAGGGACGAGGCGCACCTGACTCCACTCGACTCTTAGACAATTTTTGTCTCCCTGTTGTCCGTCAGGCGGAACGGCGATGCGTTTTTGGAAGGATAGCCCTTCGCGCTTTTCTGGATTGCCCTGGGTGTCGACGAACTGGGAGAGGGCACTGGTTGGTCGGGAGTCCAGCCTTTGCATCAGTGAAACGTGACTATACACTGCACGCCACAGCGTATCGTACAAAACATGCCTAGTAACCACGTCAGAGGGCGCTCTCGGGATGCATGAAACATGATCAGATCAGTACACTTATCTTCTCAACACCAGGATATAATACGAAATCAGTCGGAAAGCATATCTAGAATACCGTTACTATGCATGAACATCTTTCAGAGAAACAAACGACCTACGTGGGTTGAAGACCTCAAACTTCGATATGGACAAAGACGATTCATATCTCCAATGATACTTCGTCAGCCGGCTGAACGCCTCCTTGTAAAATCGCGACCTCGGTCAACGCTGCCACTGCACGAGGCAACCAATAGTCGTTTGGACGTTGGTTGCAACCACTGTCGTTACTCGGGAACCCCATCATCATCTTTTTTTGGTTCTGGTTTAATGGTGTGTCGATTGCTTCCATTGGTCTCTTGCCAATACTCAAGCGCTGCAGAAAAAAAAAACACCCAAAATGCAGGTGAGCTCGTCGATGCCTTCTCGTTAGACGAAGCTGACGCGGTCTTATCTCGGCCTTTTTCTTCTCTAAGTAAAGGTACGTTGACGAATCCGATTCTGTGAAAGTGGGAACAGTGGCTGGTAAATATCCAAATGGTGCCAGATGGAGACTGTTTGACAAGAGGGTCATTCTGGTTTGATCATGACTCCACCAGGGCTTGGAGATGTTTGGACCGCGGACAAGAGCCCAAGGATTGTTGGATGAGGGGGGATTTTGCTTCCGTGGAGGTCGTTCCTCCACTATCGGTGAGCGCTAGCAGCACCGTGGTCGGCCCTGGTGGCCTCCGCGTCATATTCAATCCACTCATGGAGTTCTGGTCGTCCTCCGACTCGAGACTCACGTCCGCGATGACGATTTAATCTATGGCGCTCGAGCGATCACCATGAACACCTATGTTGCTACCACTACCCATTCGTACTATTGTTGGTAGTCACGGTCACATTTTGATGTTGTTCACGGTCAGATCTGTTGCGAAATCTACCGTCTAGGACACAGAAATTCGCGTCTTACTTGATCACGTTGGTGATCAACAGCTCCTGAGACATAATCACGAAGGTACTATTTCGCGACTTCGGCGCTGCCATGAGCGTATCAGGACCCTGAGTGGTTTCAGCTCCATGGGACATGCAGGACTGTGATCAAGGTGGGATACCCAGAGCGGACCAAATCCAAGTGGTGTGTGCGTAAATACCGGCGCAGCAAACTTGAAAGCAGTGCAAGAAAGAAACTCTCGGGAGCAGAATGCATACCATAGTGAGCGGATTGCACCAGTACGCGTTGATAAGCGGAACGAACAAGTCACAGTGAGAACTCCGGTAGCTACGGGTTGGTTACTGTGTCGATATACTTTCGAACAGGACCTGTCAACAAAATCAGCGAAGACACCAACAATAGATCACTCGAAACGTGCATTTTTCCTGGTTGAAGGTACGAATTTATCAAACAATTGTTGCACATTCTCAGGTTCCAGGACCACCATTTTCTCGTCACAGTGAGCCTTGTTCGTAAACTCGGTGCATAGCCCATCAGTATCGATATCCTGTCATCGAATAGGTTGAGGCGGTCTATGTGACGTTAAGCAAGTAAGAACACAAACCTTGAAATGGGAATCCTGCGTGATACGTTGCCATGCTTGGAACACGTCAAAGGAATCGAGGCTCTCCGTTTGCCGCGGAAATCTGAAGTCTTGGCAAGAAAAAACGTCACTAACATACTCCGAGAAATCGACGAGGACTTATACCGTTTGCAAGTGTTACGGATGATATGGGCGGATGTCCCACTGGTGCGCTGCAAATCGAATCTCGTTCAAACAGCTCATCAAGGCTACGATACGAAAGTGAAAAATCGCGTTGGCTGTTGTTTTGAGTGTGTGGCGGGTGTTGGGCTACTGGAGTCCATAAATTGGCTGATGAGGGAAAGTTGATCGTAGAGTCGAAAGGAACTGTGGCGAGTGTGGTATTGGGCAAGACTAATGGTGATTCCTCGATAAAGGACATGAGAAGTGGGTTGTTGGCGATTGTCTTGTAAGACTGTGGCAACGCATACTGTCCAAACGGAGAGGAGGCGGTATCCGTTAGCATGGGTACATCCGAAGGTTGGTCAAGGACGCTGAGCATAGATGGGTCGAACGTGGTGAGCGAATTCCAGTCGATATCTGCGCTAAATGCAGAAGGGGTTGATGCGGTCTCCGAAGTAGTGGATGAGGGAGGGAAAAAAGATGGCGTGTCAAAAAAGCTGAGAGTTTGCACGAAGTCTGATGTTGGAGCAGAGACAGACGCTGGATTTGGAAATAAATACGTGGACTGAGCCTGCCTTTCGAAGGAAAGGTGGTCAAGTGAATTAGTGGTATTAGAGTTAGATTGGCCTGCGCGTGATGTCACCACAGCTTGCAGAGGCCGGGATTGTGGACAGGAATTCAAGGATTGACGGATGAAGGAGACTATAGCTTCTGCGCAAGGCCTTCTTTCTACTGGTGACCAACACTGTTGAATAAAATTCCAATGTGAGTCCTGCAACATTGGACACCTTGGTCGGCCTGGCTTTTTACCCTTCGCCAAGGAAAAAAGGATAGCCACATCTTGGCGCACTTCTGACCATGGCTGTTTGCCGGACAACACCTACAAAAGAAGATGAGAATGAGCCATATCCGTGGGTAGTAAACATCCCTGGAGGGAAAGGCAACCAAAAGAGTATACGTCACTCTTCGTCGTCCTGTCAAATCCCTTTTCTGGATCAATTTGTTCCGGTGCAACCCAGCGTAAGGCTCCTGATCGCGCAGTGGACCTCTGTAGATACGACAATGCTTCTGGTATATTCCCCACCAAAGAAGCAAATCCGAAATCAGCTATGCGTGCGGTATAATCTTGGTCAAGAAGGATGTTGTTCTGTCTTGTGATGAGTCGAAAGAAATGCCAAAAATTCTGGTCTGACGCACACAATTGAGGTCCCCATGAACGACCGAGAGGGAGTGCACTGGTATGTGTTTCATTCTAGGCTCATGGAAGTGTCAACAGCGACCCACAGTAATGCAACCCGTTTGCAGTGTCCGATAGCTGTACGGGGTTAGAGAATGCAGAAGACATCAAGGTTAAGGAACATACAAACTGGAGTCGGTGATCTATACAAAGGTCATCATCATACTTTTCCAGGAAATGGTGAAGGCATCCATTAGGCATCCACAACGACACCAACGACATTGCATCATTCATGCCAAAGCCGTATGTGACGCCTAGGAATGGGACGACATTGGGATGGTCGAGTCTTCTCCAAATTCCCAGTTCTCGACGGAGCATCTACAGGAGTCCTGTTTAAATGACACGTAATTGCGTAGATGCAATGAATTACTTGATGACATCCAATGCCTGTAGTATCTCCATTCACAAAACTAAATCGCAATGCCTTCACCGCAATCTATGAGGGTGGTGAATTGTATTCAACTTGAATCGAACACTGATCAAACCTCCTTCCTTGAACCATGATAGCACCAAGATTTGTAGACATCACCAAAGCTTCCTCCAGCAATATGTTGACGATCTTCTTTGGAGATGTACGGGGTGAGGTCTGGTGCAGGAGGGAAACTGGCACTAAGACCGAATAATAAAACTACGAATGATTATCATGGCGAGGTGCCACAGACGTACTTGAAGCTGAACCTTCTAACTGTTGTGGGTACTCGCCACAAGTGTATTTCTTCCATTGTCGTCGTTGCTACAAATTCGCCGCAGGGAGAGAAACACAGTCCCGTACAATTCTCTTTGATTCGTAGAGGTTGTCCGATGAGATTACCGGATGTGTCCCAAAACCGAATAGTGTGGTCCTCTTGAGAAAAGTTGCCCGTGGTGGTGCTCACAAGCATCGATCCATCTGCAGATAGGGAGAGAAAGGTTACTCGTTGGTCGGGGTTGCCTCCCGGCCACGGCTGTCCAATTCGCGCTCCTGTGTCGGCATTCCAACAGCAGATGAGAGAACCTAATGACCTAGAAAAGATCCTGCTACCGTCATGTGACCATAAGAGACTCTCGATCAGGCCTTGGGCACGCGAGGGAGCAAGAACAAGAGCTCCGCTACCAACGTCGTAGACGCTAATGCCATCAAAGGTGGAGCATGCGAGTTTGTCACCGCTAGGAGAGAACACAATGCAATATGGCGGCGTCCCCGGATTAATGAGATGTTTGACCTTGCCCTCCATGGTGTAAATCAGTACTATATCACCGCCAGCCGCGACCAGTTGACCATCTGGTGAAACGGCGACACTTGGATTTTTCGTTCGGTGATTCCATTCTTTGAGTAGACGCTGCGTCTCGACGTCCCACACTTTGATGCTCCCATCAATGGAAACGCTGACGATTTTCCTTCCATCCCAGGTTACAGCGACGTCGCACAATATTCCACCATGTTGCAAGGGTATGCCTTCCAGTTCCCCGTTCTTTACGTTCCAGATCAGAATCGTTGAGGTGGAAAAACAGCCGGTGACGATCCGCCGTCCGTCAGGGAGCCAGATAGGGATGCAGTACTGAAATGGTGGTGTAGCTTCCGAAGAGGATATCTTCAGATATGGCTGGGCGCCATCATCGGCGAACGATCGTAAAGCGACGATTGACATGACTGCGGTAGTATCGATGCAAGCCAAGTTTCCCATCAGCCCAAGGGTGCATTGTTTAGCGAAATGACATACCGAGGGAGGCAGGAAAAGCCAAGACTTTAAGGCGCGCTATAAACGCCCACTGGCGGTGCCAGAAACTGAGCACTGGATCAAATTCTCCCCAGCCATTGCATTACCATCACTACAGCTGTTCCAACTCTCCGCAAGGTTAGAACGATTGTCCTCAGAGCACGACGTTCTGGTATGGAGGAATGTGCATGCTGAGAATGCTTACTCAGTATTTGCGAAATATTCCCGACTACCACAGCTGACGGGGGCTCTTTTTTTCGGTCCCGCGACGTCCTCATCCCGTCCCCACTGCGACCGACACTGCACTCTGCAACCCGCTGGATTACCTTCCTGGACACTAATACTAAAGCGCATCGTCATCACCCTTTCCTGTTGTTTCACTTTACCATCAGCGCCATCTCCCCGTATTCAGCGCTGCAGAACCTGATGATCATCCACCACCGCCTCCCGCGTGAGTGTGCAGGATTGTTCTACCTTTCTCGATCTCATTCTTTCCTTGCCTTTCTCCTATTACAACCATAGCGTCCCGTCCCGCATAGTCAAATTCTTGTCGATTAAAAATCGCTATACTTTGGACCATCGCCCCGCCCGATCTTTGTCTTCGGTCCAGATGACATTCGGGGCCGTTAGGGTTACGTCGCCTGCCACGGCGCACAACACGTGACAAAGCCGTTCGACTCGTAGTTCGTGATGGGCAACGGAAAGCTCACGCCGATGCAGGTCAAGTGGTCACTCGGTTTTACAATCCAGTCAGCCGACGGTTGATTTCGAACATGCGGCGGCTGCATTGAACACTGTAGCGGCGGAGACTGCCAATGAAATATCATTGGAGGAGCGAATCGTGTTTGTCCATATCGGAATTTGAGGTTGTCGACGACCTAGGTTGCTTGCTTCTTTACCGAGGTGCATGCACAATGGTGACGGTATTCCATGTGTTCAGGCCGATTTTGTATCATATCAGAGACGTGTACTGATCTGGTCGTATTTATGCATTACAGGAATATCATCTGACGCTGAGTAGCGCATAGTTCTCTTGTTTCCTGATAGGTTCAGTCGAGGATTTTTAATTTTTAATTTTAATTTTTTGGGATTTTGGTGCAACA
Source organism: Phylloporus scabripes (assembly GCA_038090435.1). Lineage (NCBI taxonomy): Eukaryota > Fungi > Basidiomycota > Agaricomycetes > Boletales > Boletaceae > Phylloporus > Phylloporus scabripes. The sequence continues at coordinate 89,422 of JBBPMS010000033.1, read as the reverse complement.
AGTCCACAGAACGATACTCCGACAAATGCCATCCACCCACGACAACATTACATCCCAATCCAAAGGCCCGAGTTGCGATCAGCTGCGCTACACCAGTGCCAACTCCACCGACACCCAAGGCGATCCAGAAAAGCGCGAGGGGCCATCATTCCAAGATCGCGTCGCCGTTCCATGTTTGACAAACGACGGGAGGGGTGCTGGAGAGCGTCCAAGAGTCGAGTCCAAGAGTTTCGTGCTGCCGATAAGGCTCGCGTTTGCACCACACGAGGACCAAGATGGGAGAACAAAGCTCGCTAGGCCAACTGGGAAAAGGTAGAGGGTAAACGAACAGATCCGGGCCGCCATACAAACGGGGCGTATCCCAGGATGGGTCCGGGTAGAATGTGGAGGAGAAGGGATAATTGGCCAAGGAGTTCGAGATCGTATCGAGAGCGTCGTCGCATGTCGATGGAATCGCCCCATGGGTTATTGCGAATTTTTTGATATTTTCTACGGCGTAATGTGTCGACATTCAGAAATGCTCCGGAGAGCGTGTAATGAGAAACGCACCTTGAAGAAATCCGAATCCAAAAGAAAGAAGACTAGTGGAGGGCGTTAGAGGAGCCGAAAGCGAGGAGTCAGTATAGATCGTACGTTTTTGGGTTTTACGTTTTTTCGATTTTTTTTGGTGTTTTCTGAATTATACCTTTATTTTTTTTTGGGTTTTCTGCACCGTTTAAGTATCGAGGCGCCAAAGAGTCAGACTAGTCGACGTACCAAGACTTTTTTTCATCTTTCTGTCGTGCGCAAGTATAAAAGCGCCAAAGGGTCGGATTCGCCAACGTACCTTTACTTAGAGAAGGAAAAGACTATGATAGGATCGCGTCAGCTTCGTCTAACGGGAAGGCATCGACGAGCTCACCGGATATTTTTGGGGGTTTTTGCTGCAGCGCTTGAGCATTAGCCCGCAAGAAACCAATCGAAGCAATCGACGCATCATTAAACCGAAACCGAAAAAAGAAGGGAAAAGATTTGATGACGATAGGATCCTCGAATAACGACAGGGGTTGCAACCAACGTCCAAAACGACTATTGGTTGCGTCGCGCAGTGGCAGCGTTGAGCGAGGCAGACCCAACAAGCCCAGCCCCGAGGACGACCAGACAAACGGCATCGAGAGCACGCAAACAAGTGCTCGGTTCGTAGCCATCGCTGACGAGCCAGCAATAGCAGGCCAACACCGCTGACACCGTCGACCCAAGTCAATGGAGGCTCAGGATCGCGCCTTCCACCCTCCACTCGCTTGCCAGAATAGAGGGGATCGCCAGCTGCCGCTCGCCAAGCTACGGTGACCTCGGTCATCGTCCGAACACGAGGACCGACACAAACTGGCATACTCACATCCTAAATCCGCCAAAGTGACTTCGTGTCGTGTCCCTGCAAGTGCACGCGTGTCAGCGCATCAAGAAGACGAACGCGTGAACGGTGAGCTCGCCGGTACGACAACCGAACGAGAAGCCCATCGATGCCCAAAGACACCGCAGTGACATCAAAGTAATCTGCGCTAGGAACCCGCAGAGTGCGAAGAAGAAGAAACGAATGACGATACCCGGAGCGACGGGGGCTCTTTGATACTCGCCGGGAGGTCAGCCGCCAAAATTCTAATTGGATATGGCGGTTGACCAGGGAATATCCCATTCTAGACCAGCCATTCGCGAACCGGCCAAATGACGCATGCTGATATGTTGTAAGTTGGACTGGTAGTGCTTGCGCGACGCATCGTTGATCGACGTTATGCAAAGTTGGGCTGGCGGAGAGACCCAGAGAACATACATTCCAAACTCGTTTCTGACTTCTCGCACGAGCAGTGAGAGGTCGTGTGGAAATCTGGATGAATTTAGTATTAACCTTGGAGATGCTTTGATGAGCACAGCGCATCACGGAAAAATCAGAAGCGTGCTAATCCCATGTATAGTATTCCAAGGGTTTATATTCAACATATCACTTTCAATAAATGGACAAAAAAAGGATTATAAGGGATTATCACGCTTCTGTTCTTTCTGTGATGGCCACATTGCCTCGTGACAGTCCATCCCAAACGTTGGCTCACGGTAAGAACGGAGAGGGCATACAAAATTTGGTGACCATCGGGTTCGCACACCAGTACCACCACGTCTCGCAGCCCCAGGACACCAGGTGGAGCTACTCCCCACCCGGGCCTCACGGACTGGCTCTAGTTTGCGCCGACAGGCACCGCATCGCATCGTGATCCGTGCTCGACGTGTCAGCAATCCACGGCCGATGGTTAGTAACCCCAATTGCCTGATCGGCGGTCGGCACGGCGTCCGCATGATCTACTATATCGTCCCTTGTGATACAAATAAACTAATTATCAAAGATCAATTGAATATTGATAGCACTTTTGCACGGAATGACCTGAATCTCCCAAACGGTGACCGAGGCTGATATATTCCCCACGTACGCGCATATTTATTTATACAGATGTATGTACCATAGAAAAAATAGGGACAACATGGACAGATCTAATGCTATACGACGAAGAAACCGAAGACGTGAGCAAAAATGGTACACGTGGATAAAACGGAATAAACAAGAACATGTATAAAACAGATCGCGACCCCAGTGGCTACGAGCTCGGACGGTCAGGCGGTGGTTGCTGCGTCGATATGCGTTCGGGGAGCTTCTTGAACTTTTCAAACAATTGCTGCACACTTTCCGGCTCCAGGACAACCTTTGTCCCATCGCACCGAGCCTTTTTCGCGAATTCGGTACACAGTTCGTTAATATCGGCATCCTATCCATTAAGCGGGATGAAAAACGGTCTCATACGGTGACACCAAGAACATACCCTGAAATGGGGATTTTGCGTGATACACCGCCATGCCTTCAGCGCCTCGATATTATCCGGGCTCTCCTTTGTCCGCGGGAACTTGGAACCTTGGCAGGAAACCACGTCACCCGATGGATCGGACGTCTTTCGGACTAACGGATTAGGGAGGTCAGTAAACGGCGATGGACCCTCTGCAGCAATATAAGTTGCAACATCGGAGCGCTTCAAGCGCAGGGGATGGCATAGTGTGCTGGCAGGATTTGAGCATTCAGACCCGGAGGGGGGACTCTCTCCAGGCTGCGATACCGTAGGCCAACTGAACGGACTTTGAGAGCTCGAGCTGGGTGATGACGTATTCGAGTTGGATAGTGGCGATGAGGTGGATTTCTGTGTCGTAGATGAGGGTTTTATACCGTTGGTGTGTGTGACGGGTGATATCGACGGAGTCTCCACTAGCGAAGTGAGATCGAGAGAGCCTTGATTAGGCTGGAAATTTGCACCAAACATGTCATCGAGGCTATGATTTGCATGTAAAAAATCACTCTGAGCGTGATTTTGTGTGTATGGCATAGATTGGGTGACCGAAGGCCACGAATTGGCTGGGGAGGAAAAGCTAAAGGAGAAATGGTCCAGGGGATTCGTGGTGGATGTAGTATTGGACGAGGCTGATGGTGATTCGTCGATAAAGGACATCAGTAAAGGGTTGTTGGCAATAGTCTTGTAAGAATGTGGTAACGCATACTGTCCAAACGGAGAGGTCGCAGTATCCGTTTGCATAGGTACATCCGAAGGCTCGTCAAGTACGCTGAGCATAGATGGGTCAAATGTGGTGAGTGAATTCCAGTCGATATCCGCGCCAAACGCGGAAGGGGTTGATGTGGTCTGAGTAGTTGCGGAAGAGGGAGGGAAGGGAGAAGGCGTGCCAAAAAAGCTAAAGGGGGAGGGCTGCGCGGAGGAATCGGATGCTGGGGCAGAAACAGGCGCCGGCTTTGGTACTGAAAACGTGAACTGAGACTGCTTCAAGGTAAGGTTTTCCTCTTGTAGGCGGGATAGGAGATCACGCAGATTAGTGTTTTCGGCTTCTGTCGCCTCGTTTTTTGCTTCGAGCGCGGCCAACTTGTCCTCCAGCTAAGAGGTGTGAGGAGACGGGGATAAGAAGTATATGTTGCAGACTTACATCCTTGACGTGCTTCTCCTTGCGTTCTCGAAATGCCCGCTGTGCCGCTCTGTTCTGCTCCTTGCGCTTGAGCAGGCGAGATTCATCCTGCTGCGGTGACGATAAGCGACTCGTGTTGGAAAGTAACACAAACTAACCTGAGGGTTACCTGTCGATTTGCGTCTTGACGTTTGGGACCTTTTGACAGCATTTCCGTCATCGGCTAGTAGAGCGTGAAGAGGTGGAGGACTGGGAAAGGAAGTGGACACACCAGTGTGCTGATTCTTTGAACTCGGGCCAGGTTCCATGTCGTCGCCGCTGGCTTTGCGTTTCAAGGGGGCATCTTCGGTATCATTGGGACGGCCGTGCACAGACTGGCGTCTAGAGGCAGCATCTGTGTGGCTGGCTGGGCTGGGGCTGCTATCGTCTGAAGCGGGACTCTGCTGTGGTCTCTGTACGCTCTGGGGATTGACACTGCGATCGCTGGCGTCAGCGGGTGAGAACTGTTTGTGGAGGAGGGCGAGGAAGTCGTCGTCGGCGAGCTGGGAGAACTGGGAGGGCGTCTGGGTGATGTCCCACATCGATCCTAGGGAGGCGTAGTCCATGGTCAACTCCTGACCTGGGATTGTCCCCGTCGTCGTTCCACAAGTACTGACAAAGCTATGCTCATACGGCACGTTTATTATTTTATTATATTTATTTTACCGTTATTTTTCGGCCACCTTGCGTGTGCCGTCGGCACGACACCCGCAGTCCTCACACTCGACTCGTGCCAATCGGACCACCTTTAATCGATTATTCCTTGATCAGCCCACCTACATCCGCATCTGTGTGATTCCTTCTCACAGGCTGCCGGTACCGGCCAGTGAGTCGACACCGGGTATTTGTTTATTCTGCCTGGCCCAACGGAGTATGTCTCACATCTCCTATCCACGCCAAATCCCCAAGGCACGCCGGATTACCCCGCAAGGGACAGTAGAGCTACTAGTGGAAACAATATCGGCATAAGAAAAAAAGAAAAAGAGTGGATGAGTAAAGAGACCCCAAGTTGCATATAGATGAAGAGAAATATCGACTAGCCTAGCGAAAGAGAGATGTCATAAAATACTAGATGGTTGCTCCGCGGAAGATTACGTTCCGTCCGAGGCGTTGAAACAGAAAACTGGTATCACTGGAAAAAAAAGACCTGTTTTGGCAAGGCACACAGCGTCTGGAACATCACTTACATAGTACTCAATCTCCAACTGAATGTATCGTTTATCAGTGTCGTCCCTTAATTTTGCGGCGGAGAATAACCACTTACAAATAGGAAAGCAACCTTCCGCGGCCAGAGAATATTCAGTCCGACTGGGTTGTACAATTGGGTATTCTGCTCCTCGATCTTGCGTTTCAACCGCCGCATTTCCTGCAAGAAACCTCTCTCAGACATCAGACCACATTTACACACCCAATCGCCCACCTTGGTATAATGTGACGTCGTGAAGAGCGTCGATAGCTGCAGTGTAATCACTGCCAAACAGTTCTCCAAGCAAGCATATTGTATACTATGGGCTGATATCAAAATCTCGTTGATATCATTGATCGTTTGATGAAATTGTGTCGGCGTGATCTGAAAACATATGAATCCATCTTGTGCGTACGTGAGTCCGAGGACCACATACCCGTCCCTCTAATTCAAGGGGAAATACGGGGGAGAACTGGGTCAGTTCACCACCTGTATAATCTCGCTCGATGCGAACTATTTCACGGGGATGATGGACACCTATTTGACCCACTGGGGAAGTGCCATACGCCGAACCAGGCGGCGGCGGACCAAAATAATACGTGGAATGTGGAATCAGCGGACGCCGACGGCTATGAGACACCATCACGATCACCGCAATAGAACAAAAATCGGGGGGCGCACCTCTTTTGCAGCGTCTCAAACTTTTTCGAGTTAAGCGTTGAGTAATAGTCTGACGCATACGTCTCGTTGTTCTCCGCGGGGGGATCGATATCATCCCATGATTGTGGCGATCCTGCCTTGAACTCGAGGCGCAAATGTCGCGCATTGCGCCCAGACGAGCCAAACGTCCGCCATT
>JBBPMS010000033.1:62699-83259 GCA_038090435.1 Phylloporus scabripes | reverse complement strand
TGTTCCTTTTCGTTTATCTCCATCGTCCGATCGTCCCCGCGAACGCTCTCTGCCCCCACGTCTTCCTCTTCCACCTTCTCCTCGTCTTGCGGCGCCGCCTGGTCGTCCAATCGCAACGGATGCCACCCGTCCCCGATATCCTCCTCCTGCATGACAAGCACCTCCTCATTTCTCCCACCCACATCCACACCCGTGCCCAGCCGAGGCTCCGCCCCCACCTCAGTCCCCTCTTCCCGCGCCCCTTCCACCTCACCCCCCCGCTCATCCGCACTCGATCGACATTCGGCGCTCGCTCGCCCCTCCACCTGCGTCCACGACGTCGCCGAAGACGACATACCCACTCTCACAGACAACACCGAGCGCGAGCTAGATCGTGAGCGCGAATGCGACGACCGCAGCGTCTCCTGCGAGCGCCCTGGTGCCCCGTCCTCCCCTTGACCCACTTCTTCTTCCGCTGCGATGGCGACGCCTTCGCCTGTGGTCACCGCGCACTTTTCCAACACCTTGTCTTCCCCATCCAAAGGCGACCGATAAACGTTTGACAGTGGTTCGACCGGAACGTGTTCGAGAGTCGTCATAAGACGGAACGCATACGAGGAATTCTTTCAGGGACCCCTTGTTTGTTGTTGACCTCGGGTCAAAAGTAAGAAGAGTAGAAAAACGTGTGCGGCGAGTGAAACCTCGACCCGTTGTCGAGCTGTCCTTTGTGTGCCGAGTTGGCGTGCCAAGCGTCAAAATAAACAAAACACGCCAACGCAGCAATTAAACTCCAGCACGTTTCTTCCATTGACCGATATTTGGATTCTATAGCGAATGCAGGCAATACATGTACATAAGTGCAGTGATACATAAGTGATGTTTGTGCAATGGGCAATATGTACTAGCAATACTTGAGTCGTTTTTCATCATATGAGAGCGCTGGGCCCCGCATTCACATGAACAAGAAGAAAAAAAAAAAAAAGAGAAAACTAGACGGGCGAAGGGTCCTTCTTATCATGCGGTCGAGGAGGTGATGCCACAGGTCGCGCCGTCGGAGACCCCGCAGCTGGGTTCATCACGTCAACCAACTTTGTCCTTGAAGGCGGAGAAGTTGAGCGCCGATCGATTGTCATCCGGTCATCCGTCGGCGAAGGCGCAGTAGACGCAGGTGACAACGTCGCAATAGGAGGTAAAGCCATGGATGTCGAGGCGTTGGCATGGGCAGCATGGCCGGAACCAATGGGACGCGGGTGAGGAGGAAGTGATAACGAAATCGAAGGCGGGCTGGGAGGGTAGGGGTGTCCAACTTCTGCGGGGGAATGCGAGGCGGGCTGTGTTCGGAATGGCACTGGAGAGGGGCGCGAGGGAGGACCAGGCGTGTGTCGCCCCGTAGGAGACGGCGGCGCACGCTTTATAGGATCTACTCGTGAACGCTTGATGTCTGATTCATCAACACCAGGGCTCAATGGACGTTTTAGAGAAGTGCCACCAGGTGGAGATGGTCGGCTGCCGGACGTTGAGACCGACCCGCGATGAGAGATGCCCGGCCTTGGGGTATGCCTGCTACCGTTTGACAGCGTGGGGGAGTGCAACGGTGCGCTGTGAGACTGCGAGAGGACTACGAGCGCATCCGCGACACCCTCGTCATAGTCTTCGTCTACAACACGTGATGGGGGACGAGGAGTGATGGTCGTTGGTGACGGCTGCAGGGAGCGACTAGTTGAACCATTCGAGCTCGTCGTGTCTTGCACTTCCTTGGCAGAGAACGACCCAACTTTGAAGGATGCCGACGGGTTAGCAGGCTGCTCCTCCTTGGGGCGACGCTGACGCCTTCTACGTTCCTTCTTTGGAAGATCCCCTGGATTTGACCCCGCCATACTCTGCGTATCCGAATCCTTCTCCTTGGTTTGCTTTCTCCTCCGATCCTTGCTGTCAGGGGCGGGCGTCGAGTTGGGGGACTCGGATAGGCGCACGCTAGTGGTGCTGGTTGCATGGAGAGGAACACGGGAGGCACTCTCTGGTGATGTGGCGAGGGTGATGGACTGCCGGCGCTGGTCCATCGGTGGTTCGGCTTGCCTCGGGGTCTCGCGCGCATCAAATCGAGCCGGGTCATATCGCCAGTGCCCATTCTCGGAGGGCGCCGAAGGTCCAGGTGGAGGTGAGCGAGGATGAGGTGGACCACTTGGCGGCTTCGACTCCCAGAACGCACGCGGATGATGAGCGACAGGGTGTGCAGAACGTGGCGACGTGTCCATTGGACTCGCACCGCGATGATGAGGTCCAGGAGAGCGCGATGGGTAGTAGGGCTGGTGTGAATGGTGGCCAGGGTGCTCTGGTCGTGGCCGCTCCCAGTCACGATGGTGCTCCGGCAATGGGCCACGGCGCTCCCATGGCATCTCACGTTCACCTGGGCGTAAGGGCTCGCGAGAATACGGAGACCGCGGGGCACTAGGCGCGGCAGGACCGACCGGCTGACGAGTAGAGTGAGGGTATGCCTGGAAACCAGGTCCAGGTGATCGGGCGCGAGGGAAAGGGGGAGGGGAAGCGGAGGTGGATGGTGCGCGCATGGTGCGACTGAAGTAGTCCCCATGACCAGGGGCATGAGTAGCGGAAGCACGTAGTTCTTCGGTTGGGACCTGGGGCTGGGGAACAGGATGGTGCAGCAACAGATTTTGGTGGCCAACCGGACCACGCGTCGAGGTCTCGCGAGGGCCAGGAAAGTCGCGATGGTGAGGCGGGCGGTCGACATCCATCGGCGCCAAGGGTGTATGCGATGGGGGATGACGCGACTCATCGAGAACAACGGGTGGTGGTGGGCCACCTCTGAATGGCCCAGGCGAGGATCGTCCGCCAATAGGAGCGGGTGGGGGGGGAAGATGAACGTTATCACCATTCGACGGACCACGGGAGTCTGATCTGAACAAGGGACGTGTACCAGCCGAGGCCGACTGCAACAGGAGAGGACCGGAGAGACCGGGAGGAGGTACGACGGCACTGGCATAGGCGGTCGGATGAACGTCTTGAGGACCAGGTGCAGCTGGCAGCTGACCTCCTGTTGCTTGCGCGTTCTTCAACAACTGGAGGCGCTGAGAAATAACATGGTTGCTGGGGTCGAGCTCGCTGGCCCGCGCATAGGCGTCGATGGCGTCAGAGATTTGATTGTTACAGCTCTCGTATAGGCTGCCCAGGTCAAACCAGACCTCGGAAATGTAGGGATTGATTCGGATGGCGCGGGAGTAGGCATCGAGGGCATCACGGAACTGGTTTATCTGGAAGTAGAGTACTCCGATGGAGCACCAGAACGTTGGGTTGCGTCCATCGCGGTAGACGGCCTGCTGATATGCTTCATACGCCTTGTTATACTTTTGGCCAGCCATGTACGCGCGACCGAGGAGATACCAACTTTGGGCATCGGTTGGGTCTGTGAACACGAATTGGGTATGGTTCATGACATAGAATGAACAACATACCTGCTTCGAGACTCTTGGTGAGATACTGGATGGCGAGCTCTTGGTTCTGGAAGGATGAGCCATCTTGGTGGTACAACCAACCAAGCTGCTGAAGGACTTTGGCGTGTCCGGGGTTATCAGCAACGACGCGTTCGTAGGCTTCTTTAGCATGGACGTGCTAAACACATAGTCGTTGGTCACTATGGCGATGGGAGTCGAGGGAACGCGGACTTACGTCTTTTTGCTGTTCATACACGTGGCCAATTTGGAACCAGATGTCGGCGTGGGCGAGGGGGCTGGGCGGGTTTCGGAGGATACGGTCGAAGCAGGAGAGAGATTCCTCGTATTTGCCTTGCTGCTTGTAGATGATGCCAAGTCGGAAGAGGATCTCGTTTGCCTTGTCAAAGTCTAGCTCTGCTAAATGAGTACATAAAGGTTCCAAATAGGAGAGGACGCGGACCAACCTTTGTCCATCTTGAGAACGGAAGCAAAAGCCTCCTCGGCATGGTCCAAGGAGCCGTATCGGTCGTAGAGTATACCGATGCCGTACCAGAGCTTTGGATCCTCCTGTAGAACACAGCATGACACACATTGTACGAGTGGATGGAAACGGGGGACGAACCTTTGGATTTGGTAACAAATAGAGCGCCTGTTGATAGGCGGAGTACGCCTTTTGGAGATCGTCCTGCATGAGGTAGCAGTGACCTAAAGCGGGGATAACATGAGGGGGATGGGCGAGGCCGGAGAGAAGGTGTTTTACCGAGAGCACTCCATACTTCGCCGTTGTCTTCTTGGAGTTGAAGCACGCGCTGGAAATATTCGATGGCCTAAAAAGGAAAGGGAGTGACATCAGCAAGTGAACACGTGAGAATTGAGATCTCGATCACAAGATGGCCAAATTCAAAAAAAAAAAAATGGAACAAGGGCGGATATCCTCGGGTTTTAAATCGGATTGGCAGAAACGCTTAGCCTACCTTTGGATAGTTTTCTTTGATCCGAGCGATTCCCGCAACTTGGGTAAGCCCAGACAACGATATCGGGTTATGCCGCAGCGCATTTTCGTAGGCGGTGATGGCGTGTTCAAGATCACCCATCTGTTCGGCAACGCGGCCTGGGAAATAGATGCGGTTTTAGAACAAAGTGAGAAACCAAGTCTGACACACCGATGAGAAGCCACGTTTGCTCGTTGGCGACAGCGAGCTTATGGATGACGGTAGAGGGGGCGGGGGGTGCGCCGTTGGGAGGTGGGGGGTTTGAGACGACGATGGGCGAGACGATTGGATTTGGGGGAGGATGGGAGCCGTTTGATAGCGCTGCCGGGGTGGAGGGGAGGGCAGAGGCGGCGCCATTGAGGTGGGGTGGGGGATGGCTGATGAGGGGGTGAGGGTGTGGGTCGTGCATGCGGACGTCCCTGTCGGGCTGACGGGGAACGTGTCGATGGGACATTTGGAGGATCGTTGGAGGGAGAGGAGGAGGGAAGGGAAAGCTGTCAAATGGATCAGGCGTTGGATATATATATGAAAAACGGTGGAGAGGGAGATCAGGGCCCTTTACACCCCAGTCGCACGATCAAGACGATCAAGCAGGCGGGTGACAGATCTGAGATCGGATTGTAGAATGTCTGATTTGAATACATACAACACCGATTTATGACGTGCCTGTTCTGCCCAATTACGGCCACGTTGCCGTTGCCCGTCGCGGCTGCCACCACTTGTCCGCGCGCACATGTGGAGTCCGTGGAAGCTAATCCATTCGTGGCAGACCGCGCGTTAAAGAGTTTAACGGACAACGGTCATCCTGCGTGGATCACTGCACGAACATGCCCACCTTGGAATCCATCTCCCTCCGTCTCGGCGACGAGCCGTTCGGAACCATTACAGCAAGGGTGAGATCCCGGTCGCGATTGCTTCGCCTGACAATCGAGCGGCTGCCAACCTACCGGTTTCAAGCTTCCTTTCATCAAAAATAAGTCTAGGCCTCTTTTCTCGCGATTGCGTTCGGGAAATATCACCTGTTTCTAGGGTCCGCTTATACTACATTAGGTTACCTCTCTTATATAAGGCACCCATTTTTCCCCTTCTGGACCCGCCGCTGGCAAAACAGATCACCCAATCAGAATGCAAATGCTACCCACTTCGTATTCCGTGAATCTCGCGCCGCCATCAACCCTGCGTAACGTGTCCACACACTCCTGTCCTGTTCATCGCAAACGACTCCCTTTCGGTGAAACACCTTTTTCGCACTCCGCCGCTCCAAGAACGAGACCAAACACATCGAATGGAGCAACGCAGGCACTATCGTCATCAGAATTCCACTCCGTGTTCTTTTTCTTGCAAAGTACAAAAACGTGTTTATTCCTGTCTTGCTCCATCACCGAAAACAAGGCGCTCACCCTGGGCAGTGACCTTCACAGCCGTCTCAAATAGAGTTCAATACTTCGCAGATCCCCGTCGAACCTGCATCGAGCCCTGGACAGGTGGTTGGTGTCATCAAACCGCCTAATCCGTCCGCATCACTTAGGTTATTGAATTAGGTAAGCATATACCTCACTGCTTCCATTCTCTTCACCGACACCGAGACGCTTAACGACGGGGCAGGGCCCAAACCCGATTAGGATCAGGTGCGGTCGACTTTGCACGGCCGCTTCTCTTCAAGTAGCGTGCCCCCCTGCTGAATCTCGATGCGGAGCCCTGCCATCAAATGAATGGATCAAACACGATTTCTAACGCGTTATCCCGCGCCTGTCGGTGCGTAGTGTTGGCAAGATGCGCATGATGAATCGAGGGCCGAGATCCTGTGATCACCGCCATCACCGCCATTGCCAACCACTAATCAGGTGCCATCGGTAGCCCAACAAATACGGATTAATGATCCCCATGCGGAGCAGCCTCAGCCGCACGGTTGGCTCATTCGACACGTTCGCGAAGGGATCGTCAGGATTGTCCGGTCCGGTGTCGGTGTCGGCACTTCGGAGGATGTCGGATGCTGACAGCATTCTCGCTAAAAAGGACACTGATACGCCCCGGGTCGATAGACCATGTGGAAACCGCAAAGGGATGTCATCGCCTGATATGATAGCTAGTGAAAATACAAAAATGGAACTAGTGTGGAAATTAAGGGACCCTGCCGCGCTTTTCTGCCGCCCAAATTGAAAAAGAGTGCGTGATTGCTTATTTGGGATCCTCCCAGACTCTGGTCCATGACGTGGGGAATTTGCGGGGGTTCGACGTTTAGGGGAGCACAATGGATGAACGTGTTCGGCTCACCCAAATACGGCCTAATAGTAAACGCACAGGCTGGTTGACTTGACCCGGAGATTGACATCCACACTATTTACTATGGGGATACGCCGCAGCTCTGCTGTATCAGAATCCACCCGAGTGCGGCCAGCGATCTCCGCGGGAAACGTCAGTATCCATGGCAGATGCAACACACGTTGCTCGAGCAACTTCGCCATCTGCGAAGACAGCTTGTAACGTTATCGCTTGACGACCCTCCCTTGACCCATGATTGGGCGTCCATCTTCACAAATGGAAATCAAGGGTCATCAGCGCCGCCACGCTAACCAACTGGTGTAGAGTGGCCATCCATGTGCTATAGAATTCTCAATACAATTGAAACACCTACCCGCGCTATTACACTCCCCCGGCGCAGGCCCCAAATAGCTCATTCTCCGGCTGTTCGGATGGTAAGCGTCTCTCCGTTTTACCAACGTATCTCTATTGCTGTATCCAGCAATATTATTGTCATCACCGTTTGTCAAGCCACTGACAGTGCCGCAAAGAACAGATGCGCCACCAGCCAAGGGAAAGGTACCGAGCGTGTCCACCGCGCCTCCGTTCCATCGCCTGTCACGAAGCTTGTTGTCGCCGCCTCTCCTACGCTGGGAACACGGCGCGTGAAAGCCTTTCCCGACAGGTCCGAATTCGTCCTGTTGATAACCGACCAAGGGCCGCGAACTCCTACGGGTGAGAATATGAACTCCATACCGGTCCGAACAGAGAAAAAAACCAAAGGGATTCTAAATCCACGCGTTCATCTCAGCATTGACAGCGAGCGCTCAAGATCCCTTGGCACGATACCTGTTCGTCGTCAAAAAGGTTGGTTCCGAATTGGCGGTCTGTTTGGTCTTGTTTGTTTTTGTCCCAACTTCCTGTACTTCCCCCCCACCATCGATTGCAGGTGCTATCACTGACCCGCACGGCCAACACCAGCCATGACCCGTGTGTTCCTGCGCGTTGTCGCCTACGCCATCGTACTGATCTTCTTATCAGGAGGAAATCAGCGAGAGGTGGACCGCGCGCGAGCGGCCAAGAAGCAGGCGACCCTCAACAAGTCAAAGACAAAGGAGAGCAACACCACTCTAGCTAAACGTAAGGAGGCGTAAGCATGGCAAGATATCCCTCCTTCCTTTCTTCTCTCTCACTCGGCCATTTTCATGCAGTGATGCCGAGATTCTGCGTGCAAAGCAAAAGGTGGGCCATTTCGTGGCTGACATGCACGTCATCGCTGATGCATGTCAGAAAAACGACGAGCAAAAGGCTGCTGCCGAGGCCGCGGCACGAGGGGCGAAGACGGATAAATAGGGTGTGGCAGGTCCACAGGAATCCATGCCATCCCTGGTTGCCGGAGGATCATTCAGTGGGAACCGACTTGTACAACACTTTTGGTACCCAATATCATCGTTTTTTTTTGCGCCAAAAAGTGCAACAGCACAATGAAGGGTGTTATATCCGGCAACTAGCACAGTGGGCATCGCCGCATCTCGCGGAACGTGGATCTGGGCACCAACGCGGGTGGAGTGCTGCTACTCGATCAGGGAACCTGCACACGTCCAGGAAGAGGCCTACCGTTTCGGATCCCCAACCATAAACGTCGTGCTTTGCACCCGGTGCTTCAAAAAGTTGCCTAGCCTGACCCCGGACTTTGCGGTGCTTGCCTCTTTTCCTCCGATGGCCATATTCTGCAGCGGAAAGTAGCGAACCACATGGTGCGGGATCGATAGGTCCCCGCAGCACCGAATGGAGGTCGAATGATCCAACAACTTGTTCCACTGATGACGGGTCCGCGATGGCAGAAAAAGATCCGATTACCTTTCCAAGGATTTCCCTCTCTCTCCGCTAGACGAACGCCCGAAAAAGAAAAAAGAGGGACCTGTACAGCCTTGATGGTGGCGATAGGGGAGACGCGTTCCTGATGCAGAACGCTCAAAATGTCCAACGAACACGCTGAAAGCCAGCCGTGACAACGTCGCGCACACAGCAGACTAGCAACATGAAACGCTAGTTGGCATTCCCTTTTTCATTTTCAAGTTTGCCGTGGACGCTAACGCCGCTCGAGCGTGGTGCTCGGTGAGATCCGCTCGCAAGTCCCGCCCTGCGTCCTCCCCCGGATCTCAATTCGGAGCAATTTCAAGGGAACAAAGTGGAAGCCCGATCATATCAGGCTGGCTTCGAGGTTTTACCAAACATCATCTCACCTTCATAATATTTCGTGCTGTCCGCAGCACTTACCGTCATTTTTGGCATGTCCTGGCAGCGGCTGCTTTTCTGAGAAGCTGACTTCATCGCCGTGCCTTATCGGCTGCCATGCGCACGTTAAAAATGACAGGGGACTGACAACGATGCGTCATCGTGTGGCAAACCTAGACATGATGCGCGTTACGCCCCGCAAATGCGACATCACCTTGGCAGGGAGCTGCCACGGATCTGACACCCAACGCGTTCACAATGGTTTCACTGCAGCGACATATAAATATGCCACCTCAAGCACCTCAATCGCCAAACTCTCCACGCCACCGGTTTGGCAGCGAGTCTGTCGCAGATATGATTGTCCGTGGATTCATCGACCCGTAACAAGCCGTAGCTCAGGAACCCCCGCCGACCACGGAACAACTGCTCGGCCGGCCTCGACCCCCATGCGGAATGATACACCACAACCGATTCGGCAAGCACATCAAAGCCGCAGACTTCATGTTCCAGCGCATCGCATGGCTCTTCACTGTGCGAGGCAATGCATGATGTCGTACAGTCGACTAATTCCCCAGTGGGCTATATGACTTGATGTGATCCAGTCAGGGTTCAACAAAAGGCATGGTTAATAGGCTTCTATAGGGCTGTCCATGTGATCCGAGTGGCTAAATGTATAGGTGTTACTTCACTTTAATTGCCTGTCCGCCTTCCAACCGCCTTCGGCGAGGTGCGTCTTCCGGGGAAGCATCCATTTTGCCCTTCTGATATGTCCCCAAATTAGGCGGCATTGGGAGATAAGGCTGATGAAAAGATGGAACCGGTGGGACGGGATACGATGCTGGCGAGGTTGCTGGCTGATGACGTGACCGGTATAGTGATAGCAACGTATTGACAAACAACGTCAGAAAGGAAAGTGACGTCAACGAGAACACCTATAGGCGATAATTCAGTCGTGGAGAGCTGTGAGACCGTTCGCCAAAGCAGAACACTTACCAGCGTCTTCCAGCTGATGGGTTCAACGAACCCATTTACGACCTCGGCAATAAGCTCTGCTCCAATGCGAGCCCTGCCAACTGTGGTTGGATCGCGATTCATACAGGTTTCCCAAGCAGCGCATTGATGTGTCATGGCGGGAATTTGGTTAGTCTCGCAGTAGTTGTTCTTGTATTGAGCGGCGCAAACCCCGATCTCCTGTACGATATCTAATATAATTCCTAATAAGCAGTATTCAACCGCAGTTGCTGATGTAGGAACGTACCCATGGAATATTCCGAAATTCGATGTTCAACGTCACGTTGAACCGTCAGTATAAATTGCACGACCAAGTACAGGAAGAGTAGCACAAGTGCCAAGTTGAAGAAGAACTGGAGATAGCTGTACCGTGTCAGACGCCATCACCACACGTACAAGCACGCGAGAAGCTCACCCGAGCAATACATATGGGGTGTCAGATTGAGGCGTAGGGACAGATGGCATGTTAAGGGTGTAGTGATTTGACGTATTTTGTGTCAGGGGTCTGGCAAGCCCGTCGTCTTCACTGTCATCCTCGCTTGCTTGTTCAAGGTCTTCATCCATCCTCCTCGAGTAAGACTGTACGCGTGCCTTTTGTCGTAACTTGTACACTCTTCTTAGCGCACCCGTCGCCACAACCCGCCCGTTTTCTCTCTCACTCTCTTCCGTTTTCGGAGGACTCACGTCCGACATGTCCACATCGCGAAGCTCCGGTGCGACAGACTGAGGAAACGCTTTTTCGGGAGAGAAGTTTGGCGGTGGTGCCCACGGGTATGGGGCATTCGTTTGAGGCGGAGGACTGTGGAAGATAAAAGGAACATTGCGATTCTCCCCAAACATAGGAGTCAAGGGAGACGTGGGGAAGGCTGGAGATGCGGGGTTTAGGTCATTGAAAGGGCCTGGGGATCCATCGCTTGGTGTGCACACATGCATGGGAAACATGGAAACGTACGTTTTCGGGGCGAGTTCGATTCATCAGTGGGTGGTGCCCAGACAGGCTTTGAGCCGCTAGAAGGGCGAGACGTAAATTGAAAATCCATTGGAGCCTCCTTCGACCTGTGGTGCACGTCCATCACGTTCAGCTACGACAGAGTTGATTCGATGCCATGAGCTCGCGACATGAGATGTGTTGCGTACCTTGTACACGCCGTTGACGCTCGCCGCAATCCGTGTCGTGTAGCCAACCTGCCAGAGGCGCGCCGTCCAACTTCCTGCGCGTAACAAGTCACGTGGCCAATAAGCATTCTCCACCTTGCACTCTACGTTGCTTCTTCCCCACCATCAACCCCAGGATGCTCAGCAGCGCGTGGAGAACAGCCAGCAAGCAGCCGTTTCCATGGGCCAGACTGTCGAATCGCCGTTTTCATCCCCTTGCAACCAGCTGGAACGCGCCTTCAGCGAACCTCGTGCCCATCGTGATTGAGCAAACCGTGAGCACTTTCACGCACAGGATTTCTCATACTTGACCTTGCGTATTCAGGGCCGTGGGGAGCGATCCTACGATATATTCTCTCGACTTCTGCGTGAACGAGTGATCATGCTATATGGACCTGTGAGGTCAACTCATCTCGATGCCCGTGGACTAATGTCGACCATGAATGGGACCCTTAGATCAGGGATACGGACTCTGCGTTGACCGTGGCCCAGCTACTCTTTCTCGAAGCAGAAGAGACATCCAAACCAATTCATTTGTACATTAACTCTCCAGGTGGGAGTGTGACAGCAGGGTTGGCCATTTATGACACTGTAGATGTGAAATCTTTCTTTCGAAGAATCTGGTCTGACGTATTTGCAGATGCAGGTCTGTTCCGTGTTCCATAACATTCGAAAGAGAACGAATTCATTCCGTTGCCTGCCAGTACGTGTCGTCACCGATACATACTTATTGCGTTGGACAGGCGTGTTCGATGGGATCCTTGCTGCTAGCTGCAGGTCCGTTGTCAATCCCGAGGTTCTTTGATCATAATTGAACATCTAGCAGGCGAAAAGGGAAAACGTCATTGTCTTCCAAATGCCAGCATTATGATTCATCGTACGCCCATGACTTGGCACTGCCATCCCATCAAACTTATTTTCCACATCTAGAACCATCTGGTGGGGCTTCGGGGCAGGCTTCTGATATAGCCATTCATGCCAGGGAAATTCTGCGTGTGCGACAACTACTAACGGGTATATATCAGCGTCACTGCGCCAAGGAAGGCGAAAGTGAGGCATCAGGGTTAGAACGATTTGGTACGACGGCCGCCGTCCGCCTAGTTACCATCGACTAAGTTTTCTTTCTCAGAGAAAGCCCTAGAACGCGACTACTTTATGACAGGTAAGGTTCGACTTCGTGCAATTTGTCATCACGTTCACGTTTTTCGAAGCGCGAGAAGCTCTCGAATTTGGGATCGTGGATGGAATTTTGGAAAAGAGACCAGGTTCT
This sequence comes from Phylloporus scabripes, assembly GCA_038090435.1. Taxonomy (NCBI): domain Eukaryota; kingdom Fungi; phylum Basidiomycota; class Agaricomycetes; order Boletales; family Boletaceae; genus Phylloporus; species Phylloporus scabripes. The sequence continues at coordinate 70,924 of JBBPMS010000033.1, read as the reverse complement.
GACTCTGCCATTTCGTGACCTACCTATGATCTCATCAGTAGAAGCCGATGACGGCTTCGCACTTGTTTTCTGTTGCGGACCGACACTGAGGTTCGATTGATCGTATTCAGGCTTGAGAGAGTGCGACTAGGGTGCGAGAACATTCCTGAGAACTGTGCTTGTGGGCTCCCACATTGTAGGTTGGTTCATCATACACGTGTCCAGAGTTGCTGTGTGTGCACTCACTCATTGTAGGGAATCTCCGCTCTATCCACATGCTTGGTGCACGGATACATCGGATCGACCAGATTAGAAAAAGCCCCTCAAACTGCGGGGTTGCATTTCAGACGATTCCTTTCTTAGGGGAATTGGATCCATTTCATGGATTGACGCCAACTTTCCATTTTGTTTACGCAACGCTCTCATATGTGTCGAGGCCATGCGGCAGCTGCGTCGCACATGCCTTGCGGACCATACACGACCACGCACCCCACTGTCTCGGTGCCGGTCTTTGACTCGGACAGGCTAGTGGGCGCGGCGCAGCACCGCCGCCCATCATTATGGATTGCTGTGTTTCACAGATCTCTGGTTCTCCGATTGGCAGCCAGGGTTCATAGAACGTCCCAGATCTAGGAATGTTTTCTCGACCGTGTCAACGCAACTTTCCGGTGGTGCCGGTATAATTAGATTTCGCACGCATGTCTTCCAGACGTTAGGAGAGGTACCCTGACGACTCATCGAGGCCGTCTGTCGCCGATTGTGCGGAAGAATGGGGATGGTGGTCCGAATCTCGCATTTAATGCGTCGCCGACCTGTCCCCAATCAGCGTCCTCAAGTGATCGGCTGTAATGCATTCTGGTGCAGATGGCGAATGATCCCGCAAGTGTAGCATGTGTTTTGCAGGCGTACTCTGGGTGATCAGTGTGATGGATACCGGCCACTTGGGACAGTTCCTCATGTTCTTGGCATTTGGTGAACCCACCGCCAGGGGGGCTGGTTGGATCTCAGATCCACCCAAATGGAGAGTTCCTTATCAACCTTTCACCTGCGCCCGAGTGGGCGGTCGCGCAATTATAAAACACGCCCATCTGACTTGATCATTACCAATCATCGCGGGCCACTCCGGCCATCAGTGTGTACCCAACGCGTGCATATGCGATCGCGGAACCCATTCATTGCCGCTTTTCCGCGTTGCCCATTCATCTTCGTTTTCCGATCGTGCCACCTGATCAGGTTGAATGGGGTTAGACCCGTGATAGGCACGAGCAATTTTTCATGAAGACACGGAGGGCGTCATGGCGGGCGATGGTTCGCCACACCGCCATCCGCCCAGCCCTTGTCTCGTCTTTTTGTTTTTCGTCATTGTAAATTTCCGAGTCCGAGGGACCGCCCCTCGATCGTTTTCTTTTAGCCGTCAGATCCCGGTTGGAGATACTGGCATCAACATGGCGTTATCGCTCTGATCTTCAAATCCAAGGGGCCTGCTGTCAGACATGACCACGGACGTTCGATCGTAAATAAACCTGTTGGGAGTGGTGAAATGGATGGTATCACCATTGACAACAGGCGTACTGGGCCTCGCGCGTTGACCCGATTGAGAATAGCTGTTAGTCAGTGAGATCCAATCAGCTGGGTGGCACATGCTATTCCGGGGCTCATAACCTGTTGACATCAGGTTATGTACCCCGGGATAGCCTGGCATTTACTCGCGTTTTTGTTCTTCTTTTTGACTTATCATCTCGCCTGTTTGATGCGGAGAACACGGCAAATGACACGGGAAGCCAATATCAGGCCGGTGACAGCTGGCCATTTGGTTATCGCTCCCATGCACGACAGGCTTACGTCCAAAGCACTCAAACCATGACGTTCAAGGTTCATAACGATTAATGAATCACCCGAGCACATGACAATAATAGTCTACACTGTCGAATCCGGAAATGAACGCATGATAAGTACCAAGTGGCAGAGATAATGCAAAATAGAAATAAAATAATGAAGGCGACGTTCATGACCCAAGTTACGCCCGGGTGAACGAGTGAATTGATCGGAAGGATCCGCGCAGAGGAAGCCCCCTGCATGCACACGGACGACATGCTGCTCCTCTGTGACCGTGTCAGTCAGTACTCGTGTTTATAGGCGGATGCGGCGTTTCACCCTTCCCTCGTTCCCACCACTCTTCCCCGAGTTGTTTACGATCGCGCGCCCCATCGGGTCAACCTTCGCTACCAATTGTGTAGTCATTCTCCGTATCATGAGACGCACAGCAGAAGTCACATCAGGAGATCCGCATCACGATGACCAGGCGTGACACCCAAGCCATTGGACGGTCTCCAACACCATTGATTATCGAAATCGTGTACGTGATACGGTCAGGGGATGACGTTCACAGTAAAACAATCCCCGCTGGAACTCCTGAGGAATGCAAGTTTGGTTAGACGTATTTTGAGTTGGACAAGCCAAGCTAGCTCTTGATTGGCAGATCGCAGTAGATTTCTGGAACTTCATCAAGAAGCAGCTCCTGCTGCGCCCACATGAATTAGGAAACCAGTGCGCTCGATAACCAGTAATTTAACCAAGGAGGACCAATTGGGGCGGGTTCGTGTCGAGGTTCTTAGCATCGAGGGTTCCGCATTTGCGGCGCGAAAAATGGAACCCAGTCCAAGATCCATCGACGATCTGTGGTCCCCAGCCCAGAACCAGCGGATCGTTCAACGGGAGTCAATGGAGTGACCGCTCAAATAACGCAATCGTTCTCTCCCTGTTCTCGAAAACCCTTGGTAACGACCGTGGGGTCGAGGGCTGAATAAATCAAATTTCGTTCAAGGTCGTGTTGAATAGGGGGGAGGGGGCGCAGTTCGACGTCTCAGGGATCCCGTGAACTTGAATTACAGGATGCATTCAATGCTGGCGAAGTGAAATTGATTATGCACCCTGTTGAACCGAGTACTTGGTAAAGCCAGTTCATCGCCGTCACATCAAACCTGCCACAACATGGCCAGCTTCAATGATGCGATCGATCCACCAACGAGGGGGAAATAATGGTGCAGCCGCACTGATGGTACTAGGATGCTACTCTTACCACAAAGAATGCAGACTTCATAGAAACCCAGAGACGATCTGCGGGTAAGTAGAATTGGACGGTACGTTGTGAGTCTGTTCTTTTAATTAACCGAGTTGCACGATGAAACCGCAAGACAGTCAAGGAGACACCATCCTTCTCCATCGACTTGATTGGCCCGTCATCCACATCAAGCGAATCCCAAAAATTGCAACACAAATAAATGGTATTCGAACGTGCAGGGATAGAACCTCTCTATATGCTTTATACATGACGCCTGGAGACACCCATTACCACTCCAGAACGCAGAGTATCATTGATCATGCTTAGTCAGCATATATCCGCTTGTCTGATAAGATTTCGTTGGCAGTGCGGAGAAATCAGCCGAACGGCCGCCAAGTCAGGTTCAGAATCGGTGAGCCAACTCGACGGTGGATCAGGGTAAGCCACAACTTTCATGCACCGAAGAGCATACAAGATTGCAGGGTGTCAAGGGAATACATTGAATGGAATGACGGTGAAGACATAGAATACGGCTCAACAGCAACCGGCGCACGTCTATGAAAAACATTACTCGCATTTTGTCTTGACCATGAAAGATGCCAGCGTATCGATCTCGTTGACCACGTAGTCCTGAAAATGCCTCTCAGCCAAAGTTGCCAATAATGTGTGGACCTCCGAAACATCGGCCATTATTGGTGTGCGAGCCTCGTTCTCCTCCAAGAGTCGTGAACTACGCCTGCGGCTCTGGTCTTTTGGATCCCTTCGTGGCCGATTCGCTGGCGTATGGATGACAATAGGGCTGACAGCCCGAGAACCGTGAGGCACGGGTTCCAGCAGGAAGGCGGGGGAGGGTGGGTCGGCGTAGGTGAGAGGAGAGGGACTTATAAGGGGTATGATATTGAAATGGGATATGTACCGATGAAGCGCGGTCATGGGTAAACTTCTGAAGTCGATCTGAACATGACCAGGTGAGCCTCTACGCGCAAAGGCTACAGTCGCCTGTGAAAAGAAAACATACGCTTGATTTATCTTCCTCTGTGTCCATGCTGATGCCTGTCTTGTCTGCTTTTCTGATCTCCACGCGTTTTCTCTTGACCCGTGGTTCACCCTCTGCTCTATCCGCTGCTTGTCTTTTAGACGCGGTAGGTGGACCAAAATATGATGCATCGTCATTTGGTTTCTTTCTTGCCTGTGGCCGCGACCTTGAGCCAGAAGCGACTGCACTGGTAACTGAGCCGTTGGCGGACATGTTGGGCGCTGAACGAATACCCCTTTGTATGACACGAGGACGGAAACGGATATATGTTCTTCCCACGGTGATTATAGTCGAAACATATCCATCAACTTGAACTCTACAAGCACACTAAAAGTCAAAGACACCATCCATCATTCCTGCTAATAATTTAGCTGACCATCAGCACCGTATTAGCATCGCCTTTAGGCCGGTCGAGCACAGTATCGCCTTGCTCTGCCCCTCCGGTGCAACCGAGTTACCACTATAAATCCGCGCCTGTTGATCTCTCACCACCACTCACCACCAAAGTTTTACCATGTCGACCTTTGGGTCCATATTCCGTGTCACAACCTACGGGGAAAGTCATTGTGCTTCCGTCGGAGCCATCATTGATGGATGCCCTCCGGTATGACTCGCAATACCTCCGTTCCGTGATCATCTGTCTGATCAATCCCAGGGTCTTGAATTATTTGCTGCGGACATCCAGGTTCAGCTAAGTCGAAGGCGGCCAGGCCAGAGCAACCTGACTACACCCGTACGTGTGCCATCATAGTCTTTCTTACTTTTCTTACCTTCCGTTGGCAGAGAGATGAGAAGGACCTGGTCCAAGTGCAATCAGGAATAGAGCATGGGGTCACCCTTGGGACACCGATTGGTCTCTTCGTCAAGAACGAGGATCAGCGGCCAAAAGACTACTCCGAAACAGACTTTTATCCCCGTCCAAGTCATGCAGACTACACCTATCTCGAGAAGTACGGCATTAAAGCGAGCAGTGGCGGTGGTCGCAGCAGTGCTCGCGAGACCATCGGTAAATCGGATCTTCCGTCCTGTGCCCGTTCCTCACCAAGTGGCTTGTACAGGTCGTGTCGCTGGTGGTGCAATTGCCGAAAAGTACCTGAAACTAGTGTACGGCATTGAAATAGTTGCGTTCGTCTCGTCCGTGGGCAAGATTCATTTGCCGTCCAATGTTTCATCGCCATCCATGACCCCCGATGGCGATGAAGACAGCGACGACGTCGACGACGCCCTTTCCCCCGAATTCCGTCGGCTTTTGGCAACCATTACTCGAGAAGAAGTCGACAAACACCCCACCCGTTGCCCTCATTCCGAAACTGCGGAACGGATGACCAAGGTGGGTCTAACGCATCAATGGTTCTAGTCACGATTGCCTAATCTTCCCTCGTGGCCTTTTCCTCATCCGCATAGCGCATTATCCGTGCCAAGGACGTCCAAGACTCCATCGGGGGTACAATAACCTGTGTCATCCGTAACGTGCCATCGGGCCTAGGAGAGCCCGTTTTCGACAAGTTCGAAGCTAAATTGGCTCATGCTATGCTCTCTATCCCCGCCACTAAGGCATTCGAGGTCGGATCTGGATTCAAAGGAACCGAGGTTCCTGGAAGCAAACATAATGACCCCTTCGTGCTGAAGAATGGAAAACTTGGTACTTCAACCAATTGGAGTGGGGGGATTCAAGGCGGGATCACCAACGGCGAAGACATTTACTTTCGGCAAGTTCATTCATCCTATTCCCCGACAAAGCAGGTCGTCTGAACAGCACCTTCTGCAGGGTCGGTTTCAAATCTCCGGCCACCATTTCACAGGCGCAAAACACCGCGCAGTATGATGGAACTCCAGGGACTTTGGCCGCCCGAGGCCGTCATGACCCTTGTGTCGTACCCCGCGCTGTTCCCATTGTCGAAGCGATGGCAGCCATCGTTGTCATGGATCAACTTCTTATCCAAAATGCACGCAAGACCGCAGCAAGTTTACTTCCTCCCGTCACGACTCTTCCCCCAACCATGGTGATTCCCAAGCATCCTTAGACCATTTCTGTCATAGAGTGCAGGATATTGGGACCATTTACCGGAAATGTAATACATGTATAGATTTTGGGTCGTCGATATGAAGACAAGTCGTGCGGAGATACATTATTCCTCGTCGTCCGGATAGCACAAACAACATAAAACGGGCTCTAGATGCCACCACCACCACTGACATAAAAAGACGATAAATAACCGGCGGTCATTCAAGCGCATAGGCAACTTACATGCCGATTCAGAAGCCTCTCTGGCCATTTACCAAAGACTTGATCCATCAACTGTTCTTTCCACTCCCGTTCCTCGTGGTGTTGATGATACGAATCGTATGGATACTGATTACTAGTGTAAAAATGTCTCGTCGTGGGCGTCATGAGGCGTGTGTGTTCATCGGCATCATATCGAGCTATCTCTGAAGGCTGCGCGTCTTGCTCCCATACGCCCCAGTCGTCCGCACTCGGACACCCCTTGCCGCCGTTCGCAACCTCGCCTCTGCCTGGAGCAAGGGTCGAGGATCGCAGCCTTTGGCTGCCCACTCTGGCTCCCAGCGGGGTCCAACCATCGCGCCCTGTGTAATGTGTGCGCAACGGAGCCGAGATCGAAGAGGAAGGCGAGCTGGAGACGGGGGACCCATCTGAGAGTCGTCGTCGCCGACCCGCCGATATCCGGACGCGAGACCGAAACCGCACACGGGGACTTGGGCGATCGAGGCCCGCCAGAATCGGTCCCTGAGGCATGATCAGCATGCCAAGACGTCATGGCTGACAGGGATCAAACGCACAGACGGCACAAGGGGGCGCGGCGATGCTGTCTCCTCGTCGCTCTCGAAATCGAAATCAAAATCAAAATCAGGGGTGTAGCAGCGGGTTGGGTATGGGCAGGTATGAGAAGGTGCGTGGCTATCGCCATTTGATGGCACCTCTAAATGGCGCTTGGCGTCGTGTTCATAACGTCCATCGAGTTCTATATAAACCTCGTGAGCAACTTGCATTACCGAACCTCTTAAAGGAATAGTGCCAGCGTGGTTACCAGTCATACCTGCATGTCGAGATGAAGCCATAAAACGACTCATAATGAATAGCACTGTGGATAAGGTGGCGTTCGGCGCTTAGTGCCTCAAAGTTGGGGCTTGGACAGGAGATGGCAAAACAGTGCAGCAAATCGATTCTCCGGCGGCCAGCTCGTCAAACGGTTTGAGGGCATTTCCCATGGGTACAGGTACTCACGCCTTGCTGTCCCCTTTTGGCCTGGGCGTTCGGACGTAATTGTTGGAGTCAATGTCATGATTGATTAAAGCTGACGAATGAGAGACTTGCGGAGTAGAAGTTGGTCGTTTCAGTGTCGAGGCAGCCACCAAACCGACTGTGGCAGGCAATGAGCGGAGAATCGGACTCTTAAGCGGAGGTCTAATCTATACTCCGCGCCGAGGTGGCAAATGAAACTCTCTTATTTTCCCCCGCAATGTCTCTGCTGTCGCCACAAACCAGACGATTGTTGTCAGTCAAACGGATCCCTCAGCAAAGTCAAGACGACGAGCATTAGCTCCGACACGGCTTGCAACTGTGCTTTCATGTTCAGGGACATCGAACGAGCCTATCAGTGAATTCAACCCCAAGTTAATTAATACTTATATGTGTCATCAAGCACCGGCTTGTTGTCAAGCCAATGTGTTCCAGATCAAGGTCGGACTCAAATGTGTCGCGCTCATCATCGTTTTGTACATTTCTGCTCAAAGTTTGGTCTGCTTGAGTCGAGAGATCCCGGAAAGAGTGATAAAGCAAGATCATATTCGATGATTGCCGCGGGTCGTAGCTTCAGCAGTCATTGGCTGTCTAACGTGGATTACCTACAGAATGAACATGTTTCTGTCTGTGAATTGCATCAGAACAAGCACCAAGCATCTGAAGATGTGTGGGCCTGCTATGTTTCCCACTTTTGATCAGGGCCAGACACATGTTCGCGGGAGAAATGGCTGTGACAATTAAACAAACGATCGTGAAAAATTATGATGCCAGGATCTGTGTCAGCGCGTGTCTGACTACACCAGCATTATACAGTGGACCCTGGTCCCAATTCACATCGCTAGCACCCCTGACCATGATAGGTTTCACACCCAATGCCTGCATGGCAT